>JAOXYL010000059.1:8943454-8968050 GCA_028564955.1 Terapon puta
GTGTGTGTGTGTGTGTGTGTGTGTGCATGTTCCAGCAGCCTACCTGTGCCTGTGCACGCCGCTCCTCTATGCCGCACGGCGCCGCGCTTCTCGACGAGGAAACATGTTGTCAGCATCGCACTGCAGAAACGCTCAGCTCGGACTCACTCACACACACTCACACACACACACACATACGCCCGCGCGCGCGCACACACGCACCGATCATCTGAGGTAGAGGAGAGGAGGTTTTCTTTTATTCAGGAGGAGGACCGTGCCCGGGCGCGACATCCCGGAGCCGGTGTGGGAGTCATCCCGGAGAGCCGCCACCGACCGACCGACAGCAGCCGAGGATCTGCACCCGCCGCCGGGAGCGCGCACCCGGCCGATCCCGTGCCCGCGCCCGGTGATGTTTCAGCTCTCAAGGGTTGCTTCCCGGACTTTTTTTTTTTTTTTTTTTTTTTTCGTACAATGTCAAGGACCCGAGTGTGAGGCAGGAGTGACGGAGTGTGTGAGGAGCCCCTGTCTAATAATCCCCAGCAGCCCGAGGAGCCCCATCTGGCAGATTGAGTGGTGTTAGGTAATGCTTGGTACAGAATTACATAACAGCGGAGTGTAGGTGGGGTGGTAACAGTGAGAGGAGTGAAACCTGGAGTGTGCAAATCACTTCATCCTCATGTATCATCTTATTGTGCTCGGCCTCTGGAGGAGATAATGTGAGATTTAGAGATTCTGGTGCTTTTTTTTTTATGAAGTCATTTTGTAAAGTCTATGGATCAAAAGATTAACTGATTGATTTGGGAATCAGACTCTAAAACTCTAAGATGCATTTTGACAATTGCTTAAACGTTTAATTCATTTGCAAGCCAATGCAAAACATCACTGGTTGCAGCTTCCTAAAACAATACTTCAACATTTTGGGACTGTATTGCTCCGTACACCCTTAAAACATTAGGAAACATTAGGAAAGTTTGCCCAACTCTGCTCAAAATTTAAAAAACAAACACCCCAGCGCCCCTAAAGCTCACTAATTAATAACCTGTTTGTTTAAATCCGTAAAAAAAATATAAAAACAACAAGCAACAATATCCTCAGGAAGTCTGAATTGGTTGCCAAGCAACCTCATGAAAAGTTACTGCTCCCACCAAGAAATACTGCACCGCATAACCCATAAAACCTTAACTTGTTGTTTTTACATGGAGCTTAATGTCACAATGAAACAGTCTAGGTTTAAGTGTGAGATATAATCTGTTTATTTGTGAGCTTTAGAGGTGCTGTCAGGAGATGTTTGTACCTTTTAGATCAGACCAGATGGATGTGAACACTCTTGCCTCCTAAATATTGGAAAGAAAGTCAATAAGTAACCTCTCTATAAAAGACCATGTCTGCCAGTGTGATAGGAGAAAAGTCCTGTCAGTCACTCTAATGAGAAACTTTATCAAAATGATAAGTTAGTATGCCAGCATACCTAATGACTTATGTCAGCTTCTCATTATTTTCAGAGGCTGCTCACCACTGAGCAGAAAGGGTCCTACTTTCTTTCCCTACCCCCTCCCCAACTTCACTGGTCTCTTTGATAACACTGTGGTAGCACTATTTGTGATTTGATTTAAATTTTGCATGAATTATCTGCCTTTCCGAGGGGTTATTTCCAAAATCCAGTAGATAAATCTTATCAGCTTTTTGTTGAAGGAGCCATGGCTGCAAACTTCAGGGTTGGCCTCCAAAAATACATCATCCAGAGAGGTGGAGCTGGACCAAGTCTACCCTCATCTATCTGGACCTTTAGCTCCACCCCTCTGGGTTTTTTTCATTTTTTCAAGTCATTATTTCAAGATGAATGAGTCATTATTTTGAGGGAGTCTCATTAAAAGTTTCTCATTACTTTGAGATATCAGCTCATTATTTTTGAGATACTAACTCTTTACTTTTAAAACATCTTATCATTTCAATAATTTATTATTATTTTTCTTTATAATGGCTTACATGATTTTCTTTTTCATCACCATAGCTTTCTTACCTATCTCTGAAAATGTCTGCGTTATTTCAAATGTGCGGTTTTGCAGCATTTTCCTGAAAAATTTTGAGTCTTTCTTTTAAATAACTTCACTAGATTAATTAAAAAAGACTGTACAACTTGCAAATTATTTAATAGTGAGAAAAAATGTTGCTTCCTGAACTGAAGTAACTTCTACAAATAACTGGTTTTACTTGTAAAATAATGGCTGGTGAAAGATAATTAACTATTAAACTTTATTTCTAAAGAAATCTGCAGATGAATGTTGCACTATGAGACTAGGCCTCTAAAGGTTTGTGTATTTGAGCAGTGGATTAACTGCACTCTCCATTTTCCTCAGGTGTATGCAGATGGCTGCTCATTTGTTTGTTTCCCGGCCTGCCAGGGGGGAATGTGAACGAAAGCACAAAGGTCACTCTGACGGACCTCATCCTCTTTCAAGTTATTTGTTTTCCTCATTCTGGCTCACGCGGTTCATTCCTCCACATTTGGGTGGAGACGGCAGGGCAGGGGTCAAAATATTAATCATTGAACAACATGCACGCATTGAAACACGGCCTTTGACTCATTTTTGTTCTGAATTGAGTTGCACTTGTCCGATGTGAGACCAAGAATTCAAAGGATTATTGTGATTTTTATTTGATCTGTATGGGGGAATGATTAAAAAGTGGCACTTCAGCTCCTGAGCTGCTGTTAAACTACGAAATAAAACGAAACCCTGACCTGATTGAGCTTGCTCCTGTCGCCGCGCTGCCTCCCCAGCTCTCTGCCCAACACTCACACCCTGTGTCCGGCACATGAACTACACCTTCCTCCCCGCAGACTGGATCGCGGGAGCTCCACGAGACAAAACCACAAGAAAAAAAGCAAACCTGTTTTGATTTTTTTATTATATCAAAATACAAAAATTTGAGAGGAAAATTTCGTATGGGACTAAGCATTTGAAATGATATGGTGACATGAATACAACACTGCTTTCATATTCTCACAGACATGCCATAGATAGAGCATAGATCATGTGCTAGGCCCATGTCTACGTCATGATGAGCCACCGGGAGAGAGCCTGTGCGTTTTCCCCATAAAAGGCTTTTGATGGCGACTGTCACTACATATCCAGGCCGTGTTGGTAACAGGCCAGAGGTGTGTGTTTGTTTTTTTTTTTTTTGTTTTGTTTTTTTTACATCATAGTTCGTTCAGGTTTCTGTTTACTTGATAAAGAAACGAGATCCATGGCAGTTGAACATGAAGAGTGAGTAAGACATGATCTCAGACGATACAGAATTCACTGGACAGCAGTGGCAAACGAGAGAAAAGTAATACAAATATTATACATAAGGCTTTGGTACAGCACCATACAGTATGAGTTAATTGCTCACAAAAAGTTAAGTGAAGCGTAATACCTGATGAAGTGACAGAACAGAATGACAAGTCTAAAAAAAAAACAACCAAAAATAAAAGACCATCAGGTTATCATATTAAGACAGAGAAGAGTTAAAAAAAAAACAAAAAAAAATGTTTTTGCTTTGAAATATTTACATATGAACATTGTTGAATACAACTTAAAGAACATTATGGAGACAAATTATGTACAAAAAACAGAATAAACAACATATAATACAGAATGTAAACATGTGATGTACAGCACAGAGTTCAGTGGATGGAAATGAAATGAAATGTTGTAAATTTTCTTCCTTTTTAAGCACTACTTGGTTTGCTTGAGTATGAGCATTAGCTAAAACAGTCAACGATGTAGTGCTTATTGTAGCCTACGATAATAATACATTCTAGTTTCTCAGTGCTGGTACACATGAAAAAACAGAGAATATAGAAAATACTACATATTTCTATTTTTCCGTCCAATAACAACCAGCTCGGATGTCCATGAATGATTGCTAAATAGGCGTTTTTTTTTTCTTTCTGTATTGTCTCTACATGCAAGATTAATACAATAAAAAATCAAATCGGTTTCTAAGTATCATCCTACCAGCACCTAGTGATGCACTAAAAGCTGTAAGCAGAAAAATTGGAAAAAAAACAAACAAACAAAAAAAAAGAAAAGAAAAAGAAGAAAAAAAGAAAGTTGAGCTAACAGTACATCCAAAGCAGCCCTCTTAAACACTGTACATGTTTCTGTTGAATATGCAAAAAAGAGCCCGGAAGACGACATCCATTCGTTTAAACCCATGGAGAGGATGTATGAGCTTTCCCAATACCTTTCTACCAGGAGAATCGGCAATAAATACAAACGTGGTCTGGTGACTACTCATGGCTATACTGTACAGTACTAGTAGGAATTCTACCGTCAGAACGGTGGTGAGATGACGTGAGACGGTTACGCCCCTGCAGTAGTGTGCTTGAAAAACAGTGCTGTTAACCAAAGATGGTGTAGACCTACAGGAAGTGTGTAGAAAAGATCCCCCCAGTGACCTGACAATGCTCTCAGATTCCCTCCCACGTGGTCCTGTGGCTTGTACTAATCTAAATCAGGTTATGTTTCTCCTTTTAGGCTGGGTTAATATTCTCAATATCATCACAAATATACTTTAGAGAGGGTACCTTGGAAGCACAGACAGACATTGCAAACACACTATAGAAAACAGGTCATCTTGAGTTCATTTGAATGTCACAAGTCTCTATTATTTGAGGTTATACTACTATTTTCCAGTATTGTCTATCACTGTCATCACACCATGATACTGTTAATGATAAGGACCTACAGTGTCTAGTGGAGCTAGTTTAGTTGCTCGAACACACAGGGCCGAAAGAGTTGCTTGTGGAAAACGGAAAAATCTCTAGACCTCTATTCTACAGCACCACAAAGTTAAACATAGCACCAAGTCGTAATGTTCAAAGCAACTATGCCCTAACACACTTTTCTTTATCAAACTAATGTAAACACAATTTCCTCCACAGCACGTATTGTACATGACTAGAGCATGTCTGTGACTCTTAGAAAAAAGTTCCCTTCAGGTTATTTGCTTTGGACACCTGAAGGCCAAAGATCTGGAGTGAATCTACACGTGTGCTCATGAACGGGCAAAATACAGTATTACTTTGTTTCAGAAATATTATAGAGGGCAACACACTTCTGCTTCTAAAGCTTTTTCCAATGGGCATTCACGTACTATACATCAGAGAAAATACTACTTAACTTGTGCAGCCAGCGGGCTATGGCAATAATACATTGTACGGTACTAACATTAAGGTTTCTTTTCTTCTCAGATAAAATAATGTCTGCTAAAATATGACAAATGAGGCACCTTAAAATGTTTTAGAAACATTATCCACTTAAAGCCGTACTGTAAGCAAATATTTTTATATATAATCTAATTTCTTTTTCCTTGGGATCCTCCCGTTTTTTTTCATACATCCTCATACAAGAACGTCTTCCTGTAAAACATGGTTTGATTCATCTTTACAAATACAATACATACCATGTACAGTACATAACAAATATAGATTGTTTTTTTTTCCTCGTATCTTACATGAAACCAATTCGATAAAGTAGAATATGCACTTTGACGCTCACTTTCAGGCAATCATCACTTTCTCACTTGTCAAAAGAGATTTCAGTAAGCAGACATCGAGTCGATTCATTCATGTGGATATTTGTCGGAAAACCTCGGATTTGTTGGTAGCAGATTGAAAGATATCTGATGTGTCTTTGAGTGATTGGACTAAGCGGCGGCGATAAAAGGAAAACCGGGTTGTTGCTGTGACTGTCAGAGCGCGGCGCTCGGAGCTCGCCTGGGGTTTTTTCAAAACTGGAATAACACAGAGAAGTGAAAAAAAAACAGCTTGGACTTCGCGTGCCAACTGCTCGTCTCACCAATCGCAGCTGCACCAGAAACAACGTAATGGGTCATTCAATGTACTGTGACATCGGGACATTCATTTCCTGTACAGCAAAACATACATTCATTATCGGTTAGTGTCGAAAAAAATCAACAAACATACAGAGAAGTAGCTAGCAAGTAATATACAGTTGTTAAAGATAAACAGTCAGGGTGGCCATTGTTTGAATATTTCCCACTGCTTTTTAACAGCTTCATGAAGCAATCACATTCTCCTTTTAAGAGCTGTTGTTAAACATTAACATCCTTACTCTACTGGTTTCTTCTCTCTGCATGAACACTCCTGTACAGTGCTTCTGTACTTTTCCACTGAAGTTATATTTATTGATTTATTTGCCTTTTTTTAAAATCCAAACTTGTGTTTCTTTGCGTATGTGTGGGTAATCTGGTTCTGTCCTATTACTTGGATATACAGAGTTCAAGCTGGTACCCATTTAAAATATAAATGTAAAGCAAAAAAAAAAAGACAAAAAAGATAGAAAACTAAAACAAAAAAACAAGAGTTATGCACCCTCTGTAGCATTTTCTCTCATGTGTCCTTGGCAGAGAAAGTAAAAACACACAGAATATTGGAGTCCCTCACTCCCCCGGAGGGACAAATATGAGAAGGCGAAGGAAAAAGGCAGTTTATGTTAGAAAAAACAAGAGAGAAAAGGCAAAAAAAGGCACCTCGAGACGTGCCACATTTCACAAATGATTCCTTAACAATGAAATACATATTACAGTACACTTCACAATTCATCACCCTGTTCTTCTACACCCTACGAGTCCGACCTCTGTTATAAGTCCCAAATTATTTAGAGAGTTCTCATGAAGGCTATGATCTGCATCTTAATACGGTGCTGTAATGAGCCATCAAGCACTAAGATTAAGACAATCCTCTAATGGTTGGCATTGGATCATAACTCAAAATAAACACAATATGCCAGCTATTACTGATAATAAAAAGCTTGTAAATTAGATAAAGTCAGGCCATATTGTCTATTTGAATGAGTGTGGTGTGTGATATAAACCTTTTTAACCATACGTTTCATATGTAAAAAGGTCAAGTACGTACAGTATACCACAAGAATTACAGCAACTCTGCGTTTACTCTGAGGTATATTTTGTGGTAAGAACCCTGTGTTTAAATACTGACACTATTTGTATTGTAGGAAAGGTAGACTCATGTCCCTGTCCGAGGACGCACCAGGCTTCACAGTACACTGTATCACTGAAAAACCTAAAGATATGGACCCCTCAATGACCAGTGAGTGAAAAATCTTTAACGTGTTGTGACATACTCAACCAACACATTTTTATTACTGTAGGAGGAAGCTTAATTCCCTTGTTTTACTATCTATATACATTATATATTTTCAGAGCATTTTCAAGTGAAATTCCTCAGAGACAAGTAGTGGTGACAACTCAGAAAAGCCATTGTTCTTGTCTTCAAATCAAAGATTTCCAACCCCGGAGTAGTCAGCTGGATGTTTTCCCCGCTCCCCAAACACAGATGAACTTTTAGAGATTATAAGAAATGTATTAGCTTGATACTAGAGACCGGAGTGGAGCAGGGAGGGCTGATGTTGTTTTTTTCTCAGGGGAGGTCAGTTTAGTCGAGTCCAATGGCTTGATGGGCACACGGGTCAGCGTAGAGTCCCATAATTTGGGCCCTCGGAGTCTGCACTGGCCAAAATGCCTGTCTGGTCCTCCTCAGACTGCCTGCGGTGCAGGAAGGAGGTCAAAGAGAGATAGGGGTTCTTCTTGGTTTGCCGTTTCCTCTTTCTGCGGAAGTCGAGATCCTCTGCCTCTTGGGGTGTCTGAGATTGCTGCTGGGTCTGAGAGGGACACACACCTGAAGGGGAGAGAAGCACAGGAGTAACACACCGCCCACATGTTTGAAGATGAATCCCTTTTCTCTCACCGGCAGACCAACCTGTTCTCCTTCTGGAGGTTGTGTTGTTATTGTTGTTGGCAGCCACTCCCTTGGCTTTAGTAATACATTGGTGTAGCAGTGCTGGTAAGCTCTCAGACCCGGCAGGATCACTAGACGCACCTAGAGGTTCCCTGAGAAGAGGAGAGACACCACAGCACACATTGTTTCGCATTAATCCAACATGTTGCGTTTGGTCCCGAATCAGATGTGAAAAGACAGAATGACACTTTGCATTTCTACTCCAGTGGGTGTTATCATATGATTGGATGAGCTCTTGCACTTCTACTGAGAGCCCTTTCACTAAGATGATGAAATTCCACTTTCTATCTGCATTGATGGATGATAAAAGTTAGACACAAAGAAATAAAGAGGGAAAGAAAGAGAAAAAGAAAGTAAGAAGAGTTGACATAAGGTGGATTTGGTGAATTTATTGGCTATCAAGTCTCTTCTCAAACAATCATTACATTAAAGACCCAGTTAAGGACGTATGGGAATGACACTGATATGGACTACAGATTTATCCTTGAAGGGTGAGGTGTAAGTGATGCAAAATAGCTGACTTTTTATTTGAATTTTAGGTCTCATAGTTTAAATTTAAAAACAGGGATTTTTTGGTGGTCTTAGCAACAGTGCTAAAAATAAGCAGAAAACAGTTCCGCTTTAGGTTACTCCATTTGCTCTGGTTCGGGTCTTTAAATAGTGACTGCTTCAGAAATGCGGGCAATATTGGTTTATTTGCTGTATAAAACTCATAAAATGAAAATAATTTCTGGAACTGTGAAATGACTGTTCCTGTGAAAATCATGTCTTAGTATAGATTATTTTTTAAATTCTTCCAATGCCTCTATTTTCAGTATATATTAGAGGCATTAGTGTGTGTGTGTGTGTGTGTGTGTGTGTGTGTGTTTGGGTGTCCTAAGGTAAAAGAAAAATATGCATGTGTGTGCGCAGCTGCGTTATAAAACAGAAAATATTCAGCTTTTTTTTCCTGAACACTTGAAGAACTATTTTCATTTCATGAGTGATACATGCTACGTTTAATGAAAAACAATCAATCCAAACAAAAGAAAACAATCACGTCAAGTTAAAGTGTCTTCTCTGTCATAGTATGCAGTCTGTCTTAAGAGTACTTTTACCTCATACCGAATACTCTGGTTTTGTTGTCCATCTCTCATAGAAAGATGCAATAAAATTAAATTAACCTCACAAACTTAAGTTTTAGGTTCGGGTTCATGAGGCCCAAAGTCGACTCAACGTCTTTGCCTTTCAAAGAACTGAATACAAATACAAAACCCGACTTAATGTGTCATTAAGTCAAGTTGTTGTGCCAGACATGTATTGTTTCAAAAGGCATAGGAACACAAAGCTTTAGAGATGCTGTCCATCACTTGTCACTGTGGAGAGAGAGATTGAGAGCCATTAGCAGAGAGGGGGAGACAAATCTGAGAATTGCAACAGTCCTGGACAGATCGAGAACATTTTCCATCATCACATGAACTGTGTGCGGAGGCCACAGTGTGTTAAATACAGTACATTTCCATAGACATGAACACTGTACAGCACACTTTCATAAACATGAACACTGCGTACAGAGGCTTCACCATGCTGACGGGAGGAGATGGCAGGAAGAGGAAATGGCCGTTAAAGAACAAGTCACATGACAGGAAGAGGAAATGGCCATTAAAAACAGTCACATGACAGAAAAAACGAAAGCACTTAGGACAACAAATGTGACAAAGAATTTAGTTGGAGAATTGTTGTTATTTGTTTGGTCGTAGAGAGAAGTTTAGAGAATGCATGCATGGCATTTTGCACATGGAACAAAACTTTAAAGGGGAATACTCCAGTCTATCATTCATGTGCGTCCTCTATTGATTCAAGGCTTTTTTTGTTTTGTTTTGTTTTGTTTTGTTTTTTTTGGTGCAGGGAAACATGTCTGTTTTCAAACAATAAAAAGACAAAAATGCTTCTCCACAGTCCAAAACCGCTCCTCCTGCTTGCTCGCAAGCCCAATTACTGCGGCCTACGCCACAGCAGGCTTTCTGTGCCTTGCAAGTGTATTGACAAATGTGTCCTGCAGTCATTATTACCATTAGATGTACTTCACTTGAATCCAGCACAGAGGCACAACCCAAAGCGATTCCCCTTTAAAGGAGAGAGTGATTAGAGCCCTCCCCCTGCTGACCCCTCCCCTCTCAGACATGGGTCCGACCCTTACCTATTGCGGCGTAGGGGACCGGGTCACAACGCTGCCCAGATAGCTGAGATCAATCAAAAACAAATCACGTAAGACCCTTACCCTCTATAAAGCAGCAGCCCTATAAGCTACCTTCCCTTAAAGGCCAGTGATGGAGCAGGAGCAAGTCTCTGCTTCGTGGCTTTAGCTACTGTATGATTGTAGCTTCTAGGGTTGTGAGGTGGGTGTGAGGGGGCGCAGGAGTGTGTGCAGTAAAGAAATACTACAGGGCGTAAAAGTATATGGGTCTCAGCTATGTTTTTATGTAGGTGTGAGAGCATGAAACTTCCTGCTTTGTGTCTGACAATCTGCATACAGGGGCACCTATCTGTCAGAGTGTTGGGCGTCATGGGGGGAAAAAATCCCGTCCAATGAGATTTGACGGTTGTATTTCAATGTGGAAAAACTTGCTTATGCTCAGTGTTTATCTTCATACTGTAGGTACCATTTTCTCACAAGGCACCCTTTATAAGGCTTTATCAGAGGCTAATAAATCATGCTTTGTAGCACTGTTATAAGCAATGCTGACTGTGTCCTCTTCACTTCACTTACCTGTACTATATATATATATATGCTATGGGCATTTAAACTACAGTCCATACTGTATATATCTAACCTGTAGCATATACACTGTGTATTCACTTCATAGTGTACCTACAGCTGTTAATTCTGTATATAAAGTCTCACTATTGCCTTTACTTGCACTATGTCTTATATATACTGTATCGTTAACTTATCTATACCTGCTATAACATGTTCATTTCATTCTGTGTATACTGTTGGTACTCTTAAAATAGTATATACATCTTAACATATTCAAATCTCTGCCTGACTCGCTCTTCTCTTTATTGCCTCTATAAGTACATGTATACCATGCATGATCAAATGTACTCTCTTAATACTTTTGGGTTGCCAGGTTGTTTTTTATTCTCCAAAATATATTAATTAAGAAGCGTTTAACATTATTTACAATTGCAGACTTAAAATCATTGTGACCACTCGTTACCAATGTCTTAAGATACTATACAGATGACTTACTAACTTTTGCTGTTCACAGTTTTTATAACCTGGCAACAAAAACTTTTTTATTCTAAAAATAAGGTAAAAACTGATCTAAGAGGAATCAATAACTAATTTATTAACTATCAATAATGCATTATTTATGATTTAGAAATGCTTCATAAAGGGTGAATTATCAGAAAGTGGTACATGTTCCTCTGTATGTTATATAGTAGTATAGTAATAATAAGTAGTTCATCAGATATAAAGTTAATTGTTATGGCTGACAGTAAAAATAACTTTTGCTATTCATTCACATGGTACGTTTACACTTTTATACTTGTTTCAGTAATTGATCTTATCAAAGTGAATTTATTTCCAGCTGTGAAAAATACTTCACTTCAGAGCTTCAAGGTTCAAAATGGGGGACAGGGGAAAATGGTACAGTTTTAAAAACAGTAAACTTGAGTTTCTGATGCCTGTAGCTTTTTCAACTAAATGTTCCTGTAGTATTTTAAAAGTTAACCTCAATTTACATTTTGAATGGTATTTTATGAGATTAAATATGAGCTATCAAAAGATACAATAATTATACATTATCTTAAAATCTAATCGAGCTTTCACATGCCATCTAATTTAGATAACTGTCATTTTATGTACTGAGACAATGTGTGCTAAATGCAATTACATGCCTTCTGCATATTAATGTACAATATGCATCTTAATTATGCCTAAATGGAGACATCAAAGTAAAACTGTGGATAAATACTGAGGAAATTTGGAATAGAGAGCAGACAAGGAGGCAAGTCTCCCCTTTAAATAAATATGTGACTATTCTCTACTGGAATGAATCACCTACCCTGAGGCTGATATCTGGAGCTGAGAGGGCTCTGAGGGTAGCATCTCCTCCTCTGTCCTTCTCTGGGATGGCCTCTGCCCGAAAACATCCCTGCCCTCCGGAGGGGGAGAGGGGGACTGGGAGGGGTAACTGGCTGCAGTGGAGGCATAGGACATGTGGGCGTGGTAACTGGGGCTGGGTTGCTTGCTGCCCTGGCCCTGAGTGGGAGAGGCGGTCAGGGAGGACCTCCGGGAGAAACTGACAGTGGCCGAGGGCTGCAGGGTGATCTCAGGCATCTCCAGAGACCGAGAGGTGCGGAGGATGCTGGGGCGCGGAGGGGGCCGCACTAAAATATCTGGGGAACCCGGCTGGGTGCTAAGAGGGCTTTGGGAGAGTGGAGAGAGTCGGGAGGGCTGGAGTACTAGTGGTGGTAGGCTGGGGTCTGCCCGGCGCCCCGCCCTCGGGCTGAGCCAGGACTGAGGGCTACTACTGGGGGCTGTGCTTGGGCTCCCTGCGCGGGCTGCCGGGTCAGGGTAAGGCAACACTGGTACACCCACACCGTGGGACGTGTGTCTGAGCTGGCCGAGACTCTGGGCCTGTTGCATAGCTAAGCGCCTAACCGGAGGCCCCAGGGGCCTGTCTCTGCCTGGGGGAGCCATAGGGACCTCCAGCTGTAGGAGTCCAGGGCTTATTGGATCCTTAAGGGAGGGGAGGTGCAGGCGGCTGGGGGGGAGAGAGTGAGGAGGGTATGGGGGTGGGTCAGGGAGGTCCTGGGGATGATGTAAGGAATGTTGAGGTGGGTAAATGAACCGTGGACCCTCTAGACCCAGGAAGGGTAACTCATGAGGCTGCCAGCTTTCAGGTGAGCGAGGAGGAGGGCTGTGTGTGTGAGACAGAGAATGGCCAGAGGCAGTGTACTGATGGTGCTCCATCTCTCCACTCTCCTCGGGGATGGAGGGGTAACCAAAGGGCCCCTCTGCGGTGCCTGGGGGGGAGGACAGAGCGGAGCTACGCGGGCTGATGTCAGGCATGTAGAATGGTGGTGGAATCCCTGATTCAGTGCGGCTGCCTAGATACCCATAGAATGGGCCCTGGGGAAAGCCCCTGTAGCGGGAGGCGGGGGCCTGCCCTGAGGCGTGAAGTGCACTGCCCTCTGCAAAGCTCATACCTTCCATGGCCCTGTGTAGGCGGGGGCTGTAGGTGGGGGGCTGCGTTGACTCCAGGCTGGAGGACGTTGGGGAGAGCTGGGGCCGCAGCGTGGGCATGATGGGCGGCAGAGGCCCGGGGTCAAAATCATTCTCCTCATCAGACTGCCGGAACTCGGGGTACATGTCAGACTCCTCTGCGAAGGGGAAGCCCTGGATGCGGCGGGGCGGTGGGCTGCTCTCCATGACGAAGCGGCCATCGGGGCCGCGGCTTATCAGCTCAATGGGCGTGGTGACCTCTGCCTCATACTTGGACACACTGTATTTCTTGCTGGCTATGGCACGCTTGGTTTTCTTGTAGAAGGAGAGCTCTTTCTCTCTTTCTCTCTGAGGGCTGGGCAGCTTCCTGACGTACAGGCCTGGACCGTGGGAACCCTCCGAAGAAAGAGAGCGGGGTCGAGATGGAGGGGAGCTCTCTGGACTTATCTTTCCCGATGATAACCTGATAAAAAATGCAAACACAAGCCACTGGCTTCATTAAAAATGTACCAGATGAAACCCTAACCCAAACTCTCTCAGTCGGAAAGTGTGTGAAGTATTTTAAAACAAAACAAAATCTCTGAGGCTGTAAATTAAAGGCATGAATGCTGTATCATTCTTACACTAAACAGATGACACAATACGAAGCCGAAGCACTCTATCAAGGCAGCCATAATGAACTGCATTATGATAATGACCAGTTTATGGCGGCGGCAGCATCCTGATAGGACAGTAGCTAACGAACCAAGCCAAAGTGACGGGATGAGAGGAGAACCAACGACGCAACCATGACAACCGTATCACAGATCTATTGAATCTACATCTTCTTGAGCAGACGTGATACCAATTTCCATATGCTGCACCAAATGGTGATGTGCGGAAAGCAGATGACATCTAACCAGGCCTCATTTGCCCACACCAGGAGCAGCAGAGTCGACACTTACTGGGTCACTGAATGCATCGGGTAGACATACATTATAAAGAGTGCATATACACAGTATTGACCTGTACATGCAGCTGAGCTAATGCAATTTAATCCCAGTATGGTGCGTGAAAGTCTGTGCATGCAAATAAGCCAGCGGTAGGCTCCACTACAACAAATAGTCGGTTGATCATTTCTATGCAATGCATTAACCATGCAGCCAAGCCAGTGCAGTGCAGCACACTCTGTATTTTGGTGCAGGCAGGCACTCACAGGGGGCTGGCGGGCGGGGGCAAGAAACTGCTCCTGGCAGGCTCGTCCCAGCAGGGCTCTACCCCTGGCAAGGGGGTGAGAGGAGGCCTGCGATGGGAGACAAACGACATGGGCCTGGTTCATCTTTGACTATGCTACTTGCAGGAAGGACTAAGTGTGAACTCCCTGATCTGCCCGGACCATTTCATTTAGAGTAAAAAGAATAAAGGTATCTGACACTGACGGTTTACCTAAAGTCTCAGGCAAATAAACAATTGGTCTGGAATGGGATTTACACATATTATTGTCACAAATGGGCTTCTTTTGAGATTGAAATGCAGTCATACATGTACACAGGATTTACAGACAGACAGACAAATACACATGTAGCGGTTACTGTACATTTAATGTGCAGCTAAACAAAAAAAAGCATTATTAAACACTTAGAATCATGCAGAAAGCGTCTGAGGTTAAAGAATACAGATGGATCAAAAATCAATACACATACTGCAGCCTGGGCACTCTGGGTAATGTGCTTAAAATGCTGACTTGGCTGCTTTGAACTTTCCTTAATCTGCCCATGATCCGCTAGAGGCTCCTACTGTACATGCTCTTCCACACCCTTCGTGTAGCCCGAACATATAATCAATGTTTATTTTAATCATCCACCTGGGCATCTTTTTCTGTATGCTTACTCATTTTGCACCTTTTAATAAATATACCATCTCTTGCAATAATTACCTCTTGTTGAAATGCACAGGAGAAAGCAAGCTGTGTGTAATCAGCTCTGCATATTTCTTTTTTCTCACTGTCTATGTCCTCTTTCCAGCTGCTTTACTCAACTGCGTGTACGTTTTCCTGTTATTTACTATGCCAATGTATGCCTTGTCACAGCATGCATGGGAAGAGAGGCTTTGTAAACGGCGCATTAGAAGATGCACAGTAGTAGCCAACTCTGGCGGACTGCAGGGACTCCTTCGTTGGCTTTACTTACGGTGACTCAATGCTTTTCCTGAAGTGTGTCACCGACAAGGGAGGATCTGAGAGGACAAAAACATTCAATTTAGCATTTCCTCTGTTGAATAATTTGAGTAGAGGTCAGACACATGGACAAGTTCTGGGATCACATGGCCCCTGGAACACGAAGAAAAGACCTCCACCCATCCTATGAAGGAGCACGACCCCCAGACTGAAAGAGACACTAAACAACCGCGAACAACCTGTCTGTGTTGTTCTTAATGTGGGGGCTGTGATTGTCTCTTTATGGTTCTTTTGTGTGTCTTTGTAGCTGGTTTGTGTTTTTTGTAGTTGTTTTGCTTTTCTTTCAGAGTCTGTGATTATATTGTGTCTGTAGTTGTTCTGTATCTTTTTGTAATCTATTTCGCATCAATTTGTAGTGATCTGATAAACTGTCTCAAAAAACCATAAACATTCAGGGACTCCTGGGGCCTCAAGGGCCAAATGGGCCCATTCAGTGATCCCTCTATGGTCAGACATGCACCATCTTTATTACATCATAAGTAGAGTGGGAGACCGACCTGGTTTACGCTTGAGTTTGCGACGGTGTTGCTTATTGACAAAGCAAGCTGCTAGAGTGCTGAACAGTACAGCCGCTGCCAGAAAACAGATAGTTGCCACGACACCCGCCACCACGGGCCGCGCCAGCCCCTCATCAGGCAACTCCGCCGGGGGGAAAGGATCTGATAGGACAAGCATGTAAAATTAAGTCTACAAACACTAAAACTGTGAGTGGTTCATTGTGCTGCTTAGTAAAGAAACTGACCTGTGCTCGACACTCCCACTACGTTGCTGCTCTCGCTGATCAGGTCGTCCATGACAGCCATCACTCGAAACTCATACCAGGACTCCTGTCAAATTGAAAAGCCAAAAACACTCTTCTTATCGCTGTAAAACATTTTGCATATCATAAAAATGTGAACTATACAGAAGTGTAATAAATGTTCAAAAATCACTTAGATAGAAAACTAGATTATGCTTGGCACCGTGAAATGTGGAGATTGGATTGGAAAATAGATTCTGTTAATTAACTTTCCAGTCAATTATTCCTCCAACTTAGCCCCAATGCCACACCTTACACAGCCATTTTTCCACATCGACATGTGCGTGTAACTGACCTGAACGAGGTCTCTTGCAATGAGTTCGGTCTCAGTGGATGGGATCAGGTCATCCAGAACCTCCCACCTCTCCCCGAGGCGAAACTCCATGATATATCGGTCGATGGGCGAGGAGTGGTTGGCTGGAGGGAGCCATGTGAGGAGGACACCGTGCTGCGTGCGGTTGGCTGTGAGGCACCGTGGTGGAGTAAGAAGCACCAGTGGTTCTGGGGTACCCAGAGGGGAGCCTGTGGACCGGAGATGTTGCGCACAAAAGTTAACACAGAGGGGAAACTAATTCAGACATGACCCAGATAAGAAGAAAATCCAGAATGGTGCTTTGCAGTGAGACACACCCTAAAAACCAAAATGTGATCAAAAAGACTACAGTCTACAGCCATGTGAGGCTTCACAGCAGTGCTTTGAGCTAAATGCTGACTTCAGCATGCTAACCACAAGATGATAACATGGTCAGAATTACAAAACATACCGGGGCTGAGCAGGTGTAATCGTTCACCATCTGCCAGCATCTGCTAATTACCACCAAACATAAATGTAATCATTTTAACATATATATTTGTTCATAAAAATGACCACAAGAATTTGGGGAATGGGAAGTTAAGGGATCATCAAAATTATTATAATTCATCCTGAGGGGAATGTGAAAAAAACAATCATAGCAAACAATCCAAAGTTAGTTTAAAAGCACAAATGTCAACGTGTGAGGCCCGCTGGAGTCGTTGACACTGAACCAACCCATCCAGTACATGTTGAGGTATTTCACAGGGTGTGTGAACTTTGCAACTGGCTTGTCATGCTGGGGAAATGTCAAAAGATCACCAAGATCACTAAGTATCATCCTGTGCAGATAAATCCCACAATTGTTAAGATATTTCAGGATCACGGTGGTGGACCAACTCACTGCTGGCATGACTACAAGCTGACTAGATTCACTGAGTTTTAAATACTGACTGAGACAAATATATTTGGTTGCTCTTCTATATAATAAATTATTAATTGTGCTTGGAGTGACTCAGCTTGAAATATGTCATATGCCCTCAGAGAGTAGAGCGGTTTAGCTCCCTGAACATACAACCTCAGATGACCTCCACCTCACCTCAGACTGAACACTGAGAGAGCTTCGTCTGATGCGTCTCCCTCTGCAATCCCACTGGCCAAATGGAGACTAGCATTATTTAATGTCTGCTGACCTTCGACTATATTCTTTCAGGAAAAAAAGGTTTGAGACGTGACACAGTTTTCTGTATAGGCCACAAATAAACAAACGCTCAGATAAAAATAGCCCCTCATACAGCAGACATACAGAAATACTCCAGTCTGTTGTGCAATTTAACCCAAAAATGAAATCTAATGTCTGAAAAGAGAATGCCACTTGAATGCCACTCTGAAACGGAAACCATCTTATCAGTCATGTGGTAGCATGACATATCATTATAACACAACAATACACAACATTTGTGTGACATTTCCGAGACAAAACAATGAATCCAACGTGATCTGTTATTGTACGTACTTTGAAAATCAAGAAAAGCCCCGTCTGCACATGAAATATACAGTATGAACCAAACCCCTTATTGTCCACTGCCATTCAGCTATTGCTGTCCGAGTGTGTGAACTAGGTCAGAATTTGCAAGCCTCATTTAACCTTTGTTGATTGAAGGTAAGCTCTCCTACAGTCACATTGTTTGCTGGCAATGCGAGGCACAATCTGGGTATAAAACAAAGCCAGTATTGTGCGGAAGTTGGTGGATCAAGGCTTGACATCATGTTTTCTTAATTTAGCAACTGGAGCTGCAGTTAGTTTTGCTGCCTCTCTCGATTTCATAGAATCGTGTTGTTTCAGTTTTTATGAGGCCTAGTTTGATCGGTAAATGGGTAACTTAATGATTTACATATGTGATGAATTGTGACATATATATAGTTTTATTTGATGTACAGATGCTGCTTTTTTCTTGGAGTCTATGTCAAAGCACATGCAAAGGATTGTGGGCGTGCCTTGATCTGTGCGTGCTTTTATTCAACTCCTTCACCTCTTTGTTCTTTCCACACTATGTGGCGGAAAACCTACCCATGCACTTTTCTCCCTTCATGCCTTGGATACATGCCCTTTTTTTGCTGAGACACTGATTTTAAATACCGAACACCTTTAATTCAGTTTCTCCTCAGAAAGCGTTGCAAAGGCTGAATTGGCAGCGCGCCCCCGAGGCACGAGCTGGACTGAAACACGCCAGCGTCTCAGAGATGTAAATCTGCTTTTACACATCCAAACGCAAAATTCCCAACAGTCCAACTCACTGACTAACCGCTCGCTAACACGTCCTTCTCACGGCAAACATGTTGACTTGTCAAACACGGGCGGAACTAATAACATTAATAATTGCTCGGGTATTGTGCACACCAGCTCGCTGGCACGACTCAGTGGAAAAGCGCCATCATTAATGTCATTAGTTACACCTGTGCCTTTCCCGCTATGACGATTTAAAGTATTTGCAGTGAGGATTACTTATTGCATTTCTCAGCACGTTAAAATGTACATCTGCTGGTCCCACCTATCTGTATGTGCTGGATAGACTGGCTTTTATTTTAAATTTCAGCACATTTCAATGCTCCTTTTTTCCTTTTTTCATGAAGCCTCTCAGGCATATTAAATGGCAAATACAATCGTGTTTGCTTAGTCAGACTGTAGCATCATCAAAATGGCTTTGGTGTTTAATATTTGTTGGTTTCTTCTTTTGAATATTGACAGGAGAGCACATATGAGCTAAAGGGAGTGTAAAGTCCCTTATTAATGAACAATTTTAATCACAATTGCTAAATAATGCTTAACGTTTTCTATAATTTGGAAATAAAGATAAAGTTAAAAAAATCTGCTTCCTCTTCTGTCGTATGTTTTTTAGTCAATGATTAATTCTGTATCTTCTGTTGAAGTTACAAATATCCAAATAGAAAAATCCCACTTTGAATCTTGTATTTGCAGCTCTTCCTTTTCTTGCCTTATTTTTGACTACTGTTGTATTCAAGCCTATTTCTGGGACCCCGTATGCAGTTTAAAGTTTGTTTTTTATATAATCTGGTGAAAGTATTTTAACTGCCCTCAAAAAAATCTGCAGGTGGTCCGTTCAGGTGCCAACAACCTCCATCCTGTGTGCGGCCTGAGAGGTGAAACTCAGGACAAGCAAAGCGCTCTGAGCCATAGTCAACGTGACAGAGGAACAAATCAACATTTTTTATCATCTCAAGTCTTCTCACGTCTGTATTTTGGCAGCTGCACAGTCAGAGAACAATATTTAAAGACATTTTAGTAAGATAATCAACCTGAAGCAGTAAGAATGAAGAATGGGATTTTGAAGTAGGGGAGGTGTGTAATTACGCTCTCACATACATTAATTTAAACATCACTAGAGGGCAGTATCTTCCATACCATGTCTGATGATATTCTAAAAACTATAAATAGCGTCTCAGAGCAGCTGAGTGGGTTGATTCTGAAGTCAAGAAGCAGCAAACACGGATGGAAAAAAACCTTTGATTAAGCACCCACCTGCAGTGTTGACTGTCACAACTTCGCTGAATGGGCCGGTGCCCAGTTTGTTTTGTGCCAACACACTGAACTGGTACTCTGTCCCAGGCTCCAGCCCTGGCACCACCAACCAGGTCTGAGCACCAGAAACCGGCATCGAATGCCAGTCGTGAGGACCGAAGTCTGTTCTCTTTGACCTGAACAACAGAAATGAGACAGAGAAATACATACACGATTTAATGATAAACCTGAATTATGGTGAATTATGTCCTCACTATCCAAAGAGTCAGGCACCGAAGACATTTCCCGTCTTTTTCAGATGGAATTCTTTAAAGCGCTTCATGATTTGCACCAGACTATTTCTTTTCAGTGTGTGAACCAGGGCGGCCCCTCAGGTCCCCTGGAAAGACTCTACCAGTTGCTCGGAGGCATTTTAACAGTCTGTCTGCGGATCTGAGAGCAGCTAAAACTGCACGTCAATTATTTATTTCATTTAATAATATATTTTGTTGTAATATTGTTTTAAGAGTCTTTCTTCCTCTTATATATCTAATGTAATTATCTTTTGTATATATATATCTATATATCCATCTTATTATTTTCTGTTTTTATCATTTTTATAACGTGTGCATTTGTTCTTTTCTCTTGTGCTCTTCTGTAAAGCACTTTGAATTGCACAAACATGAATTAAAGGCACTGTACAAATGATGTTTTATTAATAAGGAAAGTTAAACAAAACTTAAGGTTAAGAAAGCAAAGATAATGTCTGCAGCTAGGTGGCCACATGTGTATAAATGTGTGAAATCCATACTGCTAGGATACTGGTCGGCTTTCCACTGAAAAGGGAACATTTTGTTCTCTCTGGCGGTTCGCCACAATCCAGAGCGTTTAATGAAGTTTGATTTTTCTCTTCAAACACTGACAAATGCTGATACCTTCTAACTTTTAAGACTACTCGAATGGTTCCCCCGGGAAATAAGGTCACTTCAAAGTCTTGACTTGATTTATATTTGCTTATTATAAACCGTAAAAAGATGATGACTGACTTTGAGAGGATAATGCATAAGTATCAATGCAATCCAATTGTTCTTTGATGCATTTTACCAATTAGATTTACAGTCTTCTGTCTGTTACCACTGCAGCCAAACAAACCACAAGTCACTGTTACCATGTTGCATTTAAGCTCACAGTACTTCAATCAACTCAACCTAGTGATCGTCTGAAGAATATTGTGTATATAATTATCGCTAAACAAGGTAAATACAGGGCTTTGACTGACAAAATTATAGTTTCAACTCCACGTGAAGCATTATTTCACATAAGAACACAGTGGCAACACGTTCAGAATTGTCCATTTTCTAATTATCACTGTCAACAAAAAGTACATCTTGTGCAAGCTGAGCAGATGATTTACTCCCATGCATAGAAAAAATTTAAAAACACTGCCTGATCATACTACTACCAAGTTAAAGAAACTCATGTGCGCTGCTGAGTGAGACGTTATCGCAGTGACACTTTCCCAATACACACCACAAATTATGCACATGCACATCTACTGAATACCCCGAGAAATACGCTGTCAAAACAATTCTGCTGTGAGCTTTGGATTGAATTTCATATTTTATCATCGTCAGTGAGTAGAGTGGGAGAAAAAACGAAACCCTGCTCGTACTGTGTGTCAGACCAGGCCGATAACCTCCAGGTAGTGTTTCCGCATCTGCAGTCTGCCATTGATTTGACGTTAAGTAAGAGCACTTACACTGGACCGTACCACACGGAGAAGGTCTGTTCGAAGCCGCCATCATAACCTGGTTCCCAGGACACATTAGCAGAGGTTGTTGAGGGCAATACGTGGATATTGCCAGGAGCGTGCGGGCTGGTGCCTGAGTGGTTTATAGAGACACACAGAGAAAGAAGATAAATTGAAAAAGTATGGGCATGGTTTTACTCAGATAAAGAGATATCATGTAATGTCGCTTGAAATAATGAAACTATAAATATACTTTCACCATATATGGTATATTAACATTTTATTCACTGGCAATTCTAAGTCACTTTCTGACTCACACTGATTGAGTCCAAGTCACATAATGTGCCGCAAATCAAATAAGGAGCATTTGGGGTTTTTTAGCCCCAAAATGCCGCACTGCATCGTGCGTCTGCCCGCTCTCGGTGGAGGATGTGTAGCTGGCTGAGGTGGCGACCAGTGTAAGGTCAAGTTCAAGAGCAGCGCTGCTGTCTGCAGCTCTGCTCATCCCACCCACGTAACAGCTGTGCCGCGTGGCCCGAAGCCAGTTTACTTCTCACCGGGATAAAAAAGAGACCTGGTCTTAGGAGCACAGCTGTCTCCGCCGCCCTGTGACACCTGTCAGCTGAGGGCTGGTCACACGGAGGCAGGCTGAGCGCCGCCAGCTGTGCGACAGGACAACGACTCCATAGGCAATGGGGCAATGGGCCACTGGGGCAGACTTAGTGACTCACTCACATTCCCAGGATGAGCAGGTGGTAAAAAAACACAGACTTAAAGGAATAGTTCTATAGTGCATAAATCTTTACATTTTTAATATTTGGTCCTTATTTTGCATGCATACATTTGAAATATATATCATATGGAAATCTATCTCTACAGGAGTTGCATATTTGATACCTAACAGACAGATTTTCAATGTACTTGTACTTTTCGCGTGGGAGATCAATGTGTGTATAATAAATGAAAAGAAGGACTGACAGAACAAACCATCATATAAGACTTTGGCACCTCTTATTGCTACGCAGAGAGTTTGTAGTTTTACATCACTGATAACACAATAATCATGATGATGAGGCGATGCACCACTCGAAACTGGACAGTTCAGCGAGCCTGTTTTACAACTTTGTGCTTCAAATGGGTGCCCTTGCTGCTGTAAAGACAACGTCACAGTTTAAGCAAGCAAAGGGCATAATCGGTGCAACAACCTCAAATTGGATGAGAGAATGTTACAATTATAAAGGCAATTCAAAGGTTAAATGGTGTAATAAGTCATTTAAGTCATTTAAATTTTAACCCTACTGTTTACAGTGCAGGTATTAAAGCAGGCTTTTTTATAGTGTTCAGTTTGGGTGTAGTGCCACAATTTTTATGGACAGAAAATTAAACTAGCAACTAACTAACAATGCAATCTTTGTGCATCTGGACCTTCATAACCCTGTTTAAACTTCATAGGCCTGCAAGCCTTTTGTCGTCACTTCAGTCAATTGATTTTGGTGTAAAAAGATGTCCTTGGTCTACCGACAAAAGCTGTAGTGACAGTGTTTTTAGCATACAGCCTGATAAGACACTGTAGTAACAGATTCAGGCTTTAAATTAAGCTATTACAGATAAGATCTAATGAAATTTTAATGACGCTCTGAGGGAAATTGGATAGAGGCAAGGCGTTTGAGGGATGATGGTCTTCCTCATGCAAATCACTCGAACCACACAGAAACATGAGATCACGGTGAATTTAAAATAACCATGAGACGTCAGTTTGTTGAGGAAATTGCGCAAACTCTGGTGAGCTGAGAGCACAGTGCAGATTGGTTGTACCGATGACTAGGATACGCGTGCTGGCAGTGATGCTCGTGACCACATTGGTGGCTACACACTCCCATTCTCCGTGGTCCTCCTTGCTGAGGGACAGAAACTGTAAGCTGCCACTGGGTAGGATGTTGTGCTTACTCTTGCTTGGCTTCCCCACCTTCAATGGACACGGAAATTACAGCAACTTGGTTAAGAGGTGTCAGGTAAAGAAAAGTACTTCAGCACATAAAAAGGCAGATGATGATTTGTCGCTCACTATGTGTGTTTTTGTTTACCGCACCTTTCTCCAAGTGATAGTTGGTATATCAGGGTCTCCAGAAGCAGCACAGGGAATAACTAGCTCTCTCCCAGCCTCCTGACGGTACTCCCCCCCAGGCCTCACATTAAAGTAAGGGGGATCCTGGATAACCACACAAACACCAGGCCGTTACGCAAACTTCAATCTATGCTGAAAAATACTGAAACTGAACCGTTATGGGATCCGATGTGAGCAGTGATGTACCTTTAGCACCAAAGTGGCAGGGGGGGACATGCCCATGGTACCCAGGGCGTTGTAAGGCACACAGGTGTAGGTGCCCAGGGAGTCTTCTGTGGCCTCCGCCACCCGGATACTTCCATCTGGCATCAGGCTCCAACCGGGGTACTACAAGACAAGGGGGCATCTCAAATGCTTGATTTCAGGGGGTTTCCTGAACTCTCAGGGTCCCGTCTAAATGCTTTGGAGAGAACAAAAATCCCCAAACTTCCATTTAAATCAGATGAATGAGCATGAGTAGGTCTGCACTCGACAGCAGTACAAAGAACCACCTCAGTGTGACCTCAGTGGCAGCAGATTAGATGGTAGATACACAGAGCAACAGCGTACACTCAACACTTTAAACACGTGATGCTTCTGAAAAGTTTAAATTATGAGTGAACTGAAGGAAGCAGAGATCCTTTACTTATGTAAAAATACCAATACTGTAATGTAAAAACAATCCATTATATGTAAAAGTCAGTTCAAAATGGAAATACAGAAGTTATAGCGCTAAAAGTACCAGTTCTGCTGATAAGAGTAGTGTGTTATTATATTTGACAATATTAGATTATTAATACCGGTACATTAATGTGCAAGTAGTATTTTACTGTTGTAATTGGTGGAGATGGAGCAAGTTCCAGCTCCAGTGGTTCATCCAAAATCTCACAA
>JAOXYL010000059.1:8986750-8998206 GCA_028564955.1 Terapon puta
TAATAATAATAATAATAATAATAATAATACATTTAATTTATACTTTGCTTTTCTTCTTGGCTTAATCTTTTGCATCAAAAGCAGTCATAGTGTGATATTTCTGAGTGGGCTGTAGAAAAAAGGAAATAATGCACTTGTTTGTGTGTTAAAGGGATTAAACAAAGACAGATAAATATATTCTTTCAGTGAGTACTGGATTTTAAGTGCAACATTATATAAATCTCTGTCTCTCCTATTTTCCTTTTCTCTGCCTGAGCTCCATAAAATCAGACTTTGAGTTATTAAAATAAGCACAAGAGTGTTTTGATGCACAAAGTCCAAGTCGGTGTGACAAACATGTTCATTCTTCAGGTTTTTTTTTTCTATTCAAGGAGTACAGCAGTCTGGAGCCTTTCCAAGCTCGGGATGGAGGGCAGGAAAACACCCTGGACAGATTGCCAGTCTCTCACAGAGTTAACAGAGACAGACAATCCCCAACACTTACTGTACAGACGTACCCACGGGCAATTTAGAGCCTTCAATCAGGCTGACTTCCAAGTCTTTTTACCGCTGGAGGAAACACAAATGGATATAAAGAGCATGCCGACTCTGGAAACCAAAGTATTATTAGCAGAAAAATTCTGTTTCTACGTTTATAAGAATAGTGTTGAGATAGAGAGGACGCTTATTTGCGATCCTACGGTGAATATGAAACTAAGGCCAGGAGGCAGTTAGCATACGGCTGGAAACAAGGCCAAAAAGATAGCATGGCCATGTCTAAAAGTAACAAAACATACCTATTAGGACCTTTAAAGCTCAATTAATAAGATAATTTCTGTTGAATCTATACA
The DNA here is from genome assembly GCA_028564955.1 of Terapon puta. Lineage (NCBI taxonomy): Eukaryota > Metazoa > Chordata > Actinopteri > Centrarchiformes > Terapontidae > Terapon > Terapon puta. The sequence goes on from JAOXYL010000059.1 coordinate 8,987,581, forward strand.
ATGGCTAAAATACTGGGTTAGTTAACATTAATGTGCCATTCTCTAACAAGATAAAACACATTAATGAATAAACTTTAGAGGCACTCGCTAGCAAATTTAGTCACCTTTAAACAGAGCCAAGCTGAGTGTTACTTACTCTTTGTGCTGAGCTAATGTTAAGGTCTCTTCAGTTCTAGTTTTATTTTTAAAAGATATAAAAAAGAGTGACATCAATCTTCTTATCTAGCTCTCTGGAAGGAAATACTCGAATACTTGAACTGTTCCTTTAATTGATTAAACATCACACTATTTAAACATGAATGTGACTTTAAACCCAACCAGCTGCCATCCGAAATTGGAATTTATGCATGAAACTACCTCTGAGCCACACCTTCAGCTGAGTTAAAATTAAGTATTTGGTGCCACTGTGGAAAAAGACCTTCCTTCCACCTCAAAGAAATCATCTATTTCTTATAAAACTTCTCCATCCGCACTTTTTTTTTCTTCAAGGCTGAGGATAAATTGGAATTCTAAAAGGAGGAAATCACAAGGGATGAGAGAAGTTCAGGAAACCAGGCATGGTGAAATCTTCAGCTGCTAAGCTGTCTGTCTTCAAGCCTCCAGCCCGCTGCTCACATGGCTGCCTCTGACAGCCCAGCAGACTAAAACATTCGCTTCTGCTCTGTCTGACAAGAGTTCTCAGATGGAGCATTTTTCCAAACTTTGATGTGTAGATGTACTGTAAGCACTGTTACTTCACACTGAGTGTCAGGCAAATATACTGACGTTGAGGACAGGCTGCATTGCTCCACCTGCACTATATAGAAATGCAATGGATAGATCCCCCAAGCCTGGGATTGCTGCCGTAGTTGGGGTAGAAAACTGACGTTTTTTTTTTTTTTTTTTTAGCAGAAAATCAATACAGCAAAGAAGAAGGGGGAAGAGCGGAGACTGCAGTCTTGCAGTAAAAAGGTAGCTTGTCTTTAAAAAGTCAGGTCTATTTTTGCCTGGGCATTGAAGTGCTGAGTGGGGTGGGTGGTGGCGTGAAGGGTAGGGATCAACCTCAGCTCCCATTTGTCAAAGAGTGAGAGGGTGCTGCTGTAAACAGAGTTAACAGCACTGTATCCCCGTCAGGTCTCCAGCCCCCCTGGGCAAACACCACTTACACAGTGCAGGGATCTGTCTACTGTGAAAACAGACAAACTAACACATTGTTCAGATCGCATCTCAAGCTTTGTCAGAAAGAAAAGCTTTGAAGAGGAAACACTAAAGATCCAAAGTGACAAAGTTGGCAGACACAGTGAGGTACTCGAGAAAAACAACTTTAAGTCCCTAAGAGCTAAAAAGGTTATATAACTTTTGATTAAATTAGCGAGTCATAAATACAGTTAAACTATGAACATTAAAGTTGTGTTTATTTGGTTTAATATGCCTTTATTACAGCAGACATTTTGACTTGTCACATCCACTTGTTATAGCAGTCAAAGTGTCCCATTTAGTGCTGCGCACTGTAATGAGTGCCGAACAGACACTTATGAATCACTTATGCTTCATTACTGACAGGTGCAGCACTGGAAAGAAACTAAGTAGGTTTACTTTAATTTTTGTGCTTAAACTCAAACTTTGAGCTACTTTACTTGAATGCTTTCTTTTTTAACGCCACTTTCTACCTGGAATTAGTTAAATTTAACAACCCGATAGTATGCAGAGGTAGATCAGAAAGAAATAAATGAAGAAAACAGCAAATGTCAAAGCTACAAAAATGCATCGTTTTTAAAAGAGGAAAGAAAAACCATGGCATTTTTACATCAATACCCTGCAGCCTATACTTCTAGGGAAAGCAGAGCCTACACTCTCGCACATTTACTGTTCATATCCGTATTATAGCTGTGCAGGCTCCAGCTAAAACTGTTGCTAAGAGAGATATGATTTGGTTTTCCAACAGCTTGTCCCAATGCGGGACGTTCTGACACTAAAATTTCACAGGCTGCACATCTGAATTATTGATTGCGTCATTGCAGAGCGGGCACAAAAATAGATGTTTTTAAATGCTGTAATTTCCATATAGCTGCAGGACAAACTGGCAGGATAGCTTTTAGTCTGCAAGGAGATGTGTACCGTTTCTCATTTAGCTCTGAATTGGAAAGGGAAAATACACGTCTGTAATGAGGGACAAAAGTCATATCCTTTCTTTGAGAGTTACATTTTTGAATTAATATGCGATCAACAATGGTAATGTGCACTGACCCCGACAAAATGATTGAGCCACAGATGGATTTGCTGTCACTAAAATCAGCACTGTGAAAATATTTGGATTTGTCCTTACTGTAAGTACAGTGTTCATGGATAATCTGCTCTATTTTGGTAGCAGCTGTGTGACGGAATAATATCACATTTAGTCTATTCACCAATTTTATTCATATTGAGTGATAAGAATTCATGGAAATGGCCCAAATGAGCTCTGAGACTGTGCATCCCCAAAGTGCGCCTCATAAACTACAGTCCAGCGTCATTATCACACTGTCGCCGTCCACATGCAAATCCCCAGAACGAACTTTAATCTATGTAATGAGACTGGCCATATTCATGTTGCATCTGTTCACTGGTAATTCCTCAACAGTGGACTTGACGCCACATGGCAGAGGCCCACTAGAGCCCGAGTGAGCAAGGCGGAGTGTGATGCTGTTTGAAAAGCGCTGCCCGTTCATACCCCGCTGCTAGTCAGGAGGTTACAGTAAACAATGAAACGCTCCAGCAGCATCCACAGTAGCCACGACAGAACAAAAAAGAGGGTTCCCCAGACAGTGAGTCACCGCCATTAGTCGTCTTTGCAGAGATGACCCTGCTTAAAAACCCCATGAGGAGGAATTTTACATTCATTAAATATTATTTACGTCATTTTCAGTCTATTGATAGGAATGAAAAAAAAGAGAAATCTGTTATGTCCAGATTTAAGATGCCACACTGGGGAGATGAATCCTCCAGCTTTGCCTTTGTTTCACAGCATATTACCAGGTCAGACAGGGGTTTTGTACTTGGTAAAGAGGTGGGAAGAGGAAGGGATAAGTCTGACCCCATTCTGACAGCTCGCCATCTTGTCAGAGACACTGAAGCAACATCAGAGGAGCCAATTTCCTGCTGCAAGTAGACCATGTGAAGGCAGCAGCAAACACATTGTTTAAGCCTGGAGAGGGAGACGCCGAGATGAAGGTAAAGAAGATTTCCAACGTTATCATGCAGCGTTATTCGAATTTTGAAGCTGCTATGGTCAACATTTTTATATTAACAATGGTTCAGATGTAAAAGGGGTTGCTCATTGTGACAAATCCGCACAAAAATGATCTCCTCACTTTGAAATTCCCTTCAGCTCTGCAGAGCTTTCCCGCATCGTTCAGTTCACTTTTTGGGGTTTTTACGTCCCACGACTTACTGTTGAGATTCAGTCTCATCTCACTCATCAGTGCCACAGCAGGCAGCTCTTGTGCTCGAAAATGTGCTAAAAACCCACTATACTCCGCTGACACAGCACCAAACAGAGGGAGACAAAGTAAGAGACTATCTGATGAACATAGTAGTACATTTAGGAGCTAAAGAGTCAGGAAGTTTCCTCCAGAGTTGGAGGAGACCAAAAACAGAGCTATAGCATGAACACTTGTATTGCTCTGTTCTGCAGGTAAAAAATAATGATTTTAAGTTAAAGACTTCATACACTTAGTTTATTAGACACACCTACTGTAGCTAAAACTACTGCAGTCCAGTACAGAGGTCCTGTGGATAATTCTGCCTTCAGGATGGATTTTTAACCTTCAGTTTTGAAGCTGTTTGGATTCATCTGCAAATTGTGGTGCAGTTTTATTTTACTGCATTATGCTGACAGGTGTTTCCATCAATTTGTCCATGCCTTTTATATGGACAAGATGTGAAAAAAAACAACAAAAAAACAGACACACATGTTCATCAGTGTTGTGTTTATAGCGTGTTTTCCATGTTGGAACAATCATTTCATGCACGTTTAATAAATCATGAACGGCATTCTTCAATTAGAAGTAAATCATCTATCAGTAACAGCTTTATGAATAGAGTTTTTAATGCTTTATTTTAAATAGAGTACTTTCCGATTCTATATGTATAGCATGTGGGTTTTCAATATACCGTACTGACTCTTGACGACATGCTCTTTGCTGCGTTGTCACTAGACTGTGTAGGAAGAGAATGTATGTACAATGCAGTCGTAAATTGCTGAGACATAGTTATTTCCCTCTATGCACTGAGAGGCGGCAGATGCCCCTGCACAGCCTTGAACGCCATGTTAGAAACAGAACGAAGTGCAGTTCAAGAACCACAGCGGCCTGCAAAGGCAGCCAAATCTCTCTCTTTGTACTTTGAGACCTCAGTGTACTGTACTTATACTTTAAACCCAAACAGCTGAAGCACTATTCTGAGAGAAAAAACACACAGGATCACGCTGAAACTGCTGATCAATCTTCTCACTGAAAGAGGATTGAGAGGAACATGTACACGGCACATTTGCACCGCAATATATTCAACTGGCTGTCAGAAATGGCTCATAATTTTCAGCAGTGTGAGGAAATCTATATGCTGCATAATCATACAACATTGGTTAAAGAATGATTGTAATCATGCAGGATCCTTAAAGACCGTAATGTTTTTTTTTAGTAATATCCTTATTACATTACTCAGATTGATGGACAATGACTTTTCATGGCTTCATACTCTGCTGCAGGTTACACATGCCTGCCATCTTCATTGAAAACCAGGTCAAACACGGTGACAACAACTTTCACAATGCAAGAACACATGCTCTGTTATCTTTGCCATATAGGCTTGCATTTTAAGAGACATACTTGACAAGATCAGCACCATTCACATAACCATTTTCTAAAACCGGAAAATAGTTAGCTAAGCTTTACATAAAGACCGCAAGCAAAGGGAAAAATCTGTCCTGTTTCTCTCCAAACGTAACAAAATCCAACTACCAGCACTAAAAAACTGAAGTGCACTTTTCTTCCGAGTTTATTTAAATCAGATTATTTCTTGGCCAAGCTCATTGTCTTCTCACCAACAACAGCGAGAAACCAGCTGGGACTTCAGGATGTTACTGCATCTGGTGAAAAAATAATGTGGCACATAAAAAAACTGAAGTGTCGTCTTTGCACTTTGATTTTGTACATGATAAACAAAGAGATAGAAATGTGCTAAATAATGAGTCGAGGCAAGGTACCTGTTTCTCCTTGTTTCTAGACTTAATCTCAAAAGTCTCATTTAAATAAGCATCTGTTAAGTCAATATGAGTCAGGGAATGAGGTAACATAATGGTGAACCAATGACACTGATTTAAATGTCTATAGATGCTGTGTGTCACCTCATTCCACTGTAAAAAGAAGATAAATGTTTTAGCTTAGAAAAGTTTGGTGTTTTAGGCTGCCTTACATTGAACTTTAATTGAGAAGAAAAATCACAACTCACTTGTGCAGCAGTGGACTAATTTCTCTGATCTCTGATTGGCAGACAAAGAAAGAAAAGATTGATCACTGTAGACAATGAAACTTCCAAAGGAAGTGCAAATCCAGAGAAATAGAAACAAATTCTACTCTCAGATAAAGGCAAACAGTCAAAAAAGGATGGGGGACCGTGACACGGAAAACCCAGAGTCAGCATCAGTATTGTCTTGCCAAAGTGGACAGCGCTGAAAGAAGAAAATGGTTTGTTACAGTCTCTTGGACTGGCAAGAAAAAAGAAAAAAAGGGATCATCTTATCTTGTGACACACAAAAATAATTAAATGAAAATCTTCAAAGTTATAACTTAAATGCCAAACTGAGCTAACCTGCGGCTGGCTTTGAGAAGGCCAAAACGCGTATACTACTCCTTTAAATCCCTGCAGCTTATTTACAGATATACTGTATGTTACATGTTATCATCTTTCAGTGCAGTTTAAAACTGTAACACATTACGTGTATCTAGAATATCAGGCGAAGTCTTATAAGTATGTGGATTATATTGATTTAGTCCCATGTTGTGTTTGATTTAATGACGTCCTTCCATTTTTTATAGCCACTGTTTGTCATTGTGCACTATCATTGTCAACTTTGTATCTGCTGCAGTGTCAACAAGACAAAGTCCTGCAGATTTACTGTACTTGGCAACAAAAAAGATCTTGATCCTGATTCATACCAAGGTGCATCTGACTGCTCATTAAATGAACATCTATCACAAATAAAACAGACTTTTCACAGTGTCTCTGTATTTTCTTTGAGTTGGACTACTCTGCTGCATCCTGACCACATCTACAAACATCTTACCAGTGTACTCTGGATCCACATGAGGAGGGTAGAAGCGGAAGTTGATGAAGAAGGGGATAGGCACTCCAAACTTGAACCACTCCACCACATACGGAGGCTGCTGGCCGTCCAGGGGAGGGGACACGTCACACCCCAGGATCACGCTCTCTCCGGCGCGAGCCGTCACAAACCGGGGCTCCTCTCTCACTCCGTGGGCACCTGAGAGGAAGGAGAAGCAGCATTTACTACAAACAAGGAATTTTAATGTTTATCTCAGCAAGGCTGCAGTCTGACACGCGAGAGAAGGAGGCGCAGGCGTATTATTCTGCACAGTTCCTGCAGACAAAGCAGAAAAATCTCATCCAAGACTAATTCACAAACAATAATTGGGAGGCAATTAAGGGTGATCGACTAAACTCCTGCGCAGTGAATGAAAACGACATTTTGCTTCAGATGAGTTGAACACTCGTGGCCTACATTGAGGTGGCTGCAGGTTCTGAGTGGTCACCTTGCACACGGGTAAACCCTCTCCCTTTCATCAGCCTATCGTCATCTGTCACCTGCATCTGTTGGTGACTGTTCTGTGGTTGTGCCATACTGTACTATAAATGAGCTGCCAAGGGGCTCCATTGATCATAGCTGGCTGCTGCTCAGATAAGCTTTACTATGAGCACCACCAGGCCTGGCGTTTAGCCATGAATGTCCAGGCACGCTGCCGAGCGTTGACCTATCAGATGACTGAAAGGTCGGCATACCTGCCTCAGCAGAACGCTCACTCTGGGAATGGATTTTCTCCAGCTGCCACCCCCGCTTTCATTGAACCGGCTGTATCTCCACCGTCAGAGCAAGCATGACTACCCGCCCTCGCCCAGGGGGAAAATCGCTTCAGGGATCAAGAGACATGCTGACGTATCACTCCGGAGAAACACCAGCTGAATAACTTAACGCTTTCATTAGCAGTATCATTTGCATTAGTAGGGTTAATTTTACAGAAAGAACATATACGTTGGGACTTGCAGGCATTATGAGCTCCAGCAGCACTGGTGCCGCAATGTGTAATGATGTTTCACCACCATCGCTGTTGTATGACATGTTAAATGACCTGCAAGCACTTCTGCCTGTTCAGCTTTGTACAGTGGCATTAAAACCCAAATATTTCCCCCAATTCCTTGTCTGACAAAATAAAGCTTTAACTCCACCCCTAAGGGCCACATGCATCACTTAGTGATTGTGTTGACCAGTTTAATCTGCATCATCCTGTGAGAGAGTTAATCCACTTTATTCGTTTCAGCCTGCACAGATTCTGGACTGAAACAGAGCAGATTTAATCAAATTACACTTTAAAGTGGAGATGTGGTCTGCCAGTTACGGGCCTCAGTCCTGGAATCTGCTTCTGCTAATGTGCCTCTTTGTGAAGAACGGAAAATGCAGCTACACATGCTCCGCTACCTGATCTCTACAGAGCAACACAAATTAAACACATGTGAATGACTCAATAAGCCACATGTGACCTTTCGACAAGCCTGACAGGCCAGTGCAAGGATACAAAAAGCTGTAAAAGGCCTGAATATTAACTGATAACAGGGCAGATACCCAACAAACACATAAAGGGGAGCTGATTGACAACTACAAACTACAGAGGCACAACATGTTCTAATATGCACCTTCTAAATCATGTCAGTATAAAAGGAGCATTTTTCATTAAAATGAAACTGAGGGGGAAAACGGTGGGTTTGATGAGGAACAGGGGAGTGCGTCAAAATGCATAAATATTGCTGAGACTGAATGCGAGGCGAGACGATTGTTGCTAAGAGCGTCCGTGAGCGTGACTCTCTGCCCCGCAACCTGTACACACCGTGACCTTTTAATTCAGAGGAAACCTGTCCCATCCAGTTATAAGCACAACAAAATCAGAAATCTGCTCAACTAATCCTTTCAGCCTTGCAAAAAGCCTGCAATTCACACCTGAGCACGCTCCATTGCAGCCTCATTTATAACACCTTTAAAAACGATTATAATAACCCCTTTCAGCGCCCCATGCAGGGCCTGCGCCGAGACATATGCTCCAAATTTCCTTGCTAAATGCTCTTTAAAAAAAAAATCAGCTTAATTTGAATTCTTGCCGAGAGTAAGGCGAGAAGATTGGTCAGCCTTATGTTAATATAGGGCTGCAGCAGCCTGTTAGCCTAGCTTAGCACAATGATTGGTAATAAGGGGAAACAGTTAGTCAGCTAACAGTGGCTCCACATCACTTATTAATTCCTTATACATTGTTTGTTTAGTCTGCCAGCTGTTTCCCAATGTGTGCAGAATCCATGCTAGCTTGACACGTGAGCCGATCTTGGCGTGGTGTGTTTATAGGTATTTGTATGTGTCAGATGATAAATAAGGTGTTTATTCAGGCGTAAATTATCCACGTTGGTCACGTTTTTTAAGACCAAAAGAAGAAATATTGGGATTGTTGTTAATGTTATGTGTTTATATAAAAGAAAGAAAAACTATCCGCAGATCAGCTTTGGATTTTTTTTTTTAAATATTTACATGAATATCTGCCTCAAAAATCCAATATCAGTCGGTTTTAACTCACTGTATGACCTCCTGTCCAGCACTGTGGGACAGCAAACTGTGGTTGCTCTTGTGTCTTTACTTGTGGGTCCGGCACTGGTTTTCTGTGGCTTTCAGAGGAAAACAGAGAGCAGGCTCCCATCCATAATGAAACACACTGAATACATTGTTTGGTTTGAGTAAGTAGAGTCACTTGACATGAAGCACAGGCTCAAACCCTGTGGCACGGCCGTGCACGCTCCTGAAATCCATTGTTTTCTCTGCAGACAGTTCAGGTTGCAGAAGTTTGGAGGCTCATGTTTCTGGCTGGTATTATTTTTGGATCCTTGTGGTGTTGGGAGCACATCTCGGAGAGCGAATGTACTTTAAAGACGTGTGTAATATATCGGAGGGCTAATAATTCTCCGATTCCTTTATGGGATCCTCATGAGAGGACAATCAGCCCAGGCTTGGTCACTGCATTTTGCCTTTTTCATTTCCTTAATGGAGACACGGTGACCCAGTAGGGTTTATGGGGGCTTATTCAGGGGAAAATATTTATGTTCTCAACAAGACATAAATGTTGTACAAGGGCCCCTGCTTAAGATCTTCCAAATAAACTGTACTGTAGATATAAAGGGATCAATACATTTAAGAGATGATGGCAATTCATGATTGCTTTGGCACTGTCATCTGAAAGCCTCCATACACATAGAGGTAGAAATCTGTTGAGTAAGATCTGCATAAATCTGACAGCTAATAAATCCAGGGGGCCAATATGTTTTATGTCTCTATCCTCGGCACAAAGTGGATTTACTGCTATGATCATGAATTCCTGAAGGGTGACAATTCAGTCACCTGTCAGATAAATCATCTATACGACGACTTCATGTACAAAAGGAAATACAGGAATCATTGCTCATTGTTCAACTTAAGCAAAACAGACCGTGAGTTAGTCAGAGCCATTATTTAAATTATTCATTAATCCACTGATTATGCTCTATGCAAGTAGTTTGGTCTATAAATTGTCCAAAAATGGTGAAAATGTTACAGTTTATGTCTTGAGGTAACTTGTTTTAAAGGGCAGAGATTGGAGACACAAATTCAAAGTGTGTGGCAGAATTTTTTTTTCTTCAAAACTATTCCACTAAGCATCTTGTGAGTCCCTTGGAATGAATGGTATTTGTATTATAGTGTCTTGCAAATAACTACTCCCAGCCCGCACTGGTCTACAAGACACCATAAATTCATACAAGACAGGAATAGAGTGCTGCGTAAACACTTCCAAACAACAGAGGAAGTCCAAAAATAAAGAAGCAACTTAAGCATCTTTCACGATCAAAACTTCAGAGCATCATTATGTGCGACAAAATGTATAAATCACTGATAAAAAATATACTAAACTAACTAAATGACCCAACTTCCCACTTTTTACAGGCTTCTGAGACAAACTTAGCAAAGTAAAACACATCAAAATGAAATAACCATAATAATTTCCAAACAAATTCATTGGCCAGACAAAGAACACCAACTCAACTGTGAAACTACAGATCTTTGCCCTCTAGATAAAAGATACGCTTAACTAATTCATCAAGAGAAGCATTTACCTTTGGGTTGGCCAAGTACCACTTTTTCATGTCTCTTAACAATGCAAAAAATTAAATCTGAGTATTTAGAATAACAAGAGAATTATAATTCCAGCCTAACATGCTGGCTACAGGACTTTAGGCCGTCTTAAACTTGTTAGTGAACATATCACTGATCTCAACACAAGTGGCTGAGCATCTACACCAGGTGTGGAT
>JAOXYL010000059.1:9012299-9022694 GCA_028564955.1 Terapon puta
AGATCTTTGTATTTATTGTGGAAGTCTGAATGGTTTCACAAGTCAAGGCCTGCTCGTAATTAATGGATGTACTTCACCTGTGGGAAGAGGACATGAGTGAACACCGCTTTCAAGCCAAAAAGGTCGGGAACGGCCGCTCTGAAACAAATCTAGTACCTTACAGATTAGAGTTTAGCTGGATTTGGATGAGACAGCATCTGAGTAACGCTCCTCAGCTCTGTTGGCTCGCAGCTGGGCACGACGCGCAGCACGCATACGGGGCCGTGCACATGTCAGGTATAGATGGGAGAGGCTGGAGACAACTTGGGCTCAAAAACCTCCTCTGAGAAGCAGCATGACTGTCGCCGGAGCTGCAGAAGACTCAGTGGCATCAGTGAGTCATAAGTTATGGATCCTAATGATCAATAGCTGCGTGGCATGCTTAATCATACGTCTGTGTGACTAAACGGGAGGAACGGAGGGTTTCACGCTGTAAAATCACCACAGAGAGGGCTGCATGTTACGTCAATGATCGGGCTATTTTTTGAAGGTAGAGCATCCATCAGTTTCTCCCAATTACTGTCAGGGGAGGTGTGCTATAGTGTGACTGCTGCATGGCAAAACAAGGTCACATTACCCACGCGGCCCCCCTCCAACCCTCACCTAAAGTTACAGAAGTGCTGACGCGACACCTGACCGCGCTGTGGACCCGTGCCTTCAGTATCAGTGCCTTGATAAGCATAAAGTCTGTTTCCTGAGTGACACACATGACATAATAGTATTTGCTACATAAACCACAGGAGCGATGTCTTTTTTTTTTTAGTGCATGATAGAATATGATTTCCTACAAGCCAGGGCAGAGAAAAGATAGGAACATTTAAGATAATCTCTTACGCAACCAAACTATTAGTTTTACGGCTCTGTTAGGGGAGTCTGGGGCCGGCTGTGTTACCAAAGGGCAGGGAGGGAACATGAAATGTTTCTAAATTTTAAATGCAGCAAGGGACCAGTGGTGCTGCACGGAAAAACAACTTCAGGATTATTTTCTGCAGGAAACATCCCTTGTTAGATGCATGATTCATCAGATCCCCCCTTTATTGAGTTTCATGTGGATGTTTGTGCACGTTTGAACCTGCAGCCCTACAGAGATCAGAAGATGGATAGTCCCATAAAATGGTCACAGTGTCCACTCTGCTGCAAAAAGCTCTTTGGATCTGTAACTGAAAAAAATAAGAGGCCAACTTTATTGGTTTATCTTTAATTTTCTTTGCTGCACAGTAGAATTAGAAGTTACTGTTTTGTCAACTTTTACTCAACAGCAATCAATAAAGAAAACATGATTTTTTTTCTCCTCTGACAAGTGCTGGAACTTGTAAGACCTCAATATCTGCTGTGTAACCGTGGACTGAAAAATGAATAGATATTTGTCTTCAAGTGGAGTACAGTGGTTTATTTTTAGGGTCATTGTCCAGTGGGATCTTATCAGTCTGTCCCAACTGTGAGGACTTTGTCATGTCTATGTCGGCTTTGTTTTATGTCCACTAAAGCAGAAAATAGATTACAAGCTTAAAGAAAGAGTACAAATATGGCATTCCTAATCCATAATGTTGAAACAAAACCAAAGCAAATTCCTGCTCCGTTCCTTTCTTCTCACGAGCTGTAAATCCGTATATTGGTGTGACTAAGCATGGACCCAAATGCTTCCACAGACTCGGATACTTTAGTGACAGAGACATATGGATGTGTACACTGAGGCCTCATCCAGCATCAGTCAGTCAGCCTGCAGCTGACTAACCTGCCTGCACCAAACAAGATGTCGTACGCGCCAGCTGCTCGACAGATGTTCTGTTGCATGTCTGTTTATGGTGTTTCACAAGCGATGTGTGTCCTTTTAGTCTCACTCTCCCTCTACGTATAATTCATGCCTTTGACCAGTAGTGGTCAGCAGTGTTTTACACAAGAAGACAACATGTTTGAGCTTTTTTAAAAAAATTATTATTTGGGGCTTAATTTAGGTTATTGAAATGTTAGTAATGCATTGTGTATACTTACTTTCCCTTTTACCTTGAAAAACAGACAAACACGTTCATTTTCAAATCCAGCAGATGGTGACATAATTGTGAAAATAATCAAGATGTCAATCATTTATGTAATAAAAATTTACCTTCTGTGTACATAAACACATAGTAATAGAGTCTTGAGTCTTTAGTCATAATCACATGTTATTTGTGGTCTATGCTGTTCTGTTGTGCCATAATATACTATAGTACACATTTGTATTGATCACTATTTTTAAATTTAGCACCTGTGTCTCTTGGTATTCTGTATTTATTGTCATTATTAGGACTGAAATGCTGGGATAGGCTCCAGCACCCTATGACCCTGACTGGCAAGACAAAGCAAATAAGTGTTTTTTTTTTCTTTTTCATTTTCAATCTGCCTGAAAAGAATCAGCAACTATTTTAACAAACAATTAACATTTTCAGTCAAATGTCTGACAAAAAATACCAAAAATCAGTTGCTTCCAGCTCCTGTGAGAAGATTTGGTTATTTTCTTTGTCTTGCATGATAGAAAACTGAACACCTGGTGAACATGTAACCAGAAGTACAAACAGCAGTAAAGTGCAGAGTGAGGTGCATATAGTACAGTATAGCATTGTGGTATACAGTATATAGATGGAGGTAGAAATGATTATGTTAAGATATAAACAGTATGAAACGTATGCTGCGGTGTAGCAGTTACATGAGGAAACAAATCCTCACAGGTAGACCAATGCTGTTATCAGTAAACTAATTTGAATGAGGTAAAAGAAATGACTAATTTTGAAATAGTAATAATAAGAACTGAATTCAAGCCTCGACAGCTGCCTCTGAAATGTGGAGCATTCAGGGTTAAAGCATGATGCCACACTTAAATTTAACCACGGTATCCACCAAATATAGTGTCTCATCGCACCGCTGTCTTTACCCTGCATATCTGCAGCAAGTGCCATTTTTCTGTCTCTCGTTAACACTGACGTCAGCAGTCAGCACCAACACATTTCACCTTTACAAAGCAATCAACAGCTTAATCAGAGCAAGATGTCGCAAGCTATCACTACCTGGGTATGTGTGATACCTACTGCATAATCAGGCCTCATTCGATCGTTTGGTTTTGTACTTCAAACAGGTAAGAAAAGAAATCAAGGTTTGACGTCAATGACTGTGTTCACTTGGAGAATTTACAGTTTAACTCACTTTTCTGATGGATTTGAAGTCTAAATGTGCTCTTAAACCACGGCGAGACAGTGCAGGGTCGTGCAATTCTGAAGAAAATAAAGCGTTTTGGGCTTTAATACCAGGACTGAAACAAGTCAACTTCACTGACTTCACTGTAAACCCCCTCCACCACCACCACCACCCCGCCTCGCCGTCTGTGAAGCAGCAGATCTGAATGACACATGCGTTGCGTCGGCGGGACGGCTTTGGGCCTCAAAGTCACTTTCATTCCCCGCACCTCTCCTCAGATGAGAATCGCTTGTCATGTTCGGTGGTCATCATCGGTGGAGCCTGTGAGCAGCCCACCTAAACGAGGGATCTGTTGTGGGTTTTTTAAATTTTTCGTTTTTTTTACTGTGTGCTGCAACAGTAACACTCTCACCTGGGAGAGTTAAATAACCGGATGTTTACTCGTGTTTACCCTCCAAATATTTTGCAACAACGACTGCGCTCCCGTTGAAAAGCACCACGCTCGTATCTTCGTCACACACGTTAAAACCCCACGCGCAGCCCAACGCAGCTGGAGGTAACGTATGGTTGCCATGGTTTCGCAAGTCTCTCGACAGGTGTAATGCCAAAAATAGCACTCCTTATTGGTTAAATACAGATGAAGCAGAAAAAGAAAAAAAAAATCTTAACTTAAAGCTGTCTTCATCACGTTGAAATCGCTAAACATTTTTTTTTTCTCCCGTACACCACGCCGTCTTTCAGCTCGCTTGTGAAATCTATTAATACCACAGTGATAATTGAGCTGTGGATGCAGTGCTGGCTAATTCCTGACACTTGATGTGCTCTGTATGGCATCATGGCGGCGTTTAGCCTCTCCGAAACTCTGTTGACAGCATCTCTTTAGCTGGAGAGGAGGAAGGAGTTCAATTACTGCGGCCAAGGGGAGAATGTGTGTGTGTGTGTGTGTGCGTGTGTGTTTGTGTGTGTGTGGGGGAGAAAGACAGAGAGGGCATACTTAGCCCGTTATTGTTTTTCAACTTGTGATAACTTTCAGAGAGTTAATCCCATTGCGACCAATATAGAAACTTTCTGCAGAGCTTGGCATCGCAGACGCATTCAGCCTGCCAGCCAGCTGATCGGTACAGTCTATTCCCAAATGTTTAGCACCGCTGTAGCTATTGAGGTTAGACTGTTTCTTGGAGAGAGGTATTATTACAGCAGCAACTAATTACGTGTTAATATTTGTGCTCGGAGATTATAGTTATAAGATTACCCAAAGTCAGATTATCTGGTGTAACCTTATCTGTGCCTCTGTGACACTGCGGATGGGTTTTACTTCAAATTTATTTGGAGGGATTTGAACATTCCTGTCCAGTGAGGAAAAAAAAAAACATCTATCTCCAAATTTAGTGGTTTTCAGACGAACTGGGAGATTAAGTGTTCCTTTTATGGGCTGAGAAAATTTGTCCTCTTCTTCAGATATATAAACTGTTTAAAGCAAATGGATTGGCTGGAAAAGGCATCGTCACAAAGCTGAAAACAGGCTGTTTTTTTAGAGATATAACAAAACAGACACATGGCGATCCCGTTGATCCACGACGCATTTCTGTAGATTAAAGTACCTAAATAGGTCAACATTTGACATCTAAAGCAGTAAAATGTAAAATACATATTAATGCAGTGGTGATAATGATCGAAAAAAACTTTGTATAAAAAATGTAGAATGTGGACTTTTACTTTTGATGTCTTACATTTTACTGAGAATACTTTTACTTGCAGTGAAGTATTTTACTTGAAATGGTTAAATTGCCAAAAATTTAAAGGAACTGAAAGCCCCCTTTGAATCCCACCTCAGTGGACACATTTATAAGTCACTCCCAGATACCATGAAACTGTGAAACTTTGTCCTCTCCTGCTTTGTTCGTCAGCCTTTTTTTCCCCATCTGATCGTCTCGTCTGGGAATTTGAGCCGCCTCCCTATCTGAGCCTCAAGCTGCTTCTCAAAGTCCCACTCCTGCTCCGAGGAGCCCCGCTGACACATGCGGCTTTCATTAAAGGAGCTGCAGCCAAATGTGTGTCAGCCGCAATCTTCGGCATGTAAAATAAAACTCTTAAGAGCAGAGACCAAAAATAGCACCCGCATCCCGAGGAATCTCCGTGGTTTTGTGTTGCGATGCGGACCCCAGCTTAAAGAATGAATTCAATTACAGCGGCAGGGGAGAAAGAAAAGAAACAATAAGCAGCAGAAATATTAGCAGGAAAGGAAATGTCTGGCTTTGGGTGCACACTGATGATAGCTGGAAGGAAGGAGGTGGGAGCTCTGTGGGAATCTTCAAAGAGCAGGTTTTTGACACTCGCAGAAGGTTACTCAGAGATATGAATATCCATCAAAGAAACTGTGACAGTTATGACCAATATGCAGCCGTGTATAGTGTACATTAGCATTTCTTTGAATCACTTAAGACTTGGAGTGTCATTATCAGTCCCACCCATGTATCATTTACCTTGAAGTGTAGAGATCTTGTGTTACAGTAGGTCACATTAGCTCGCACCAACATGAGCCATGCATATTGTCTCGTATAATACTCTGCCCTCAATTACCTTTAATATATAACCCTTTTATAAAAAAAAGGTCAATAGGAGTTAAGATTGGCTAAATTTTTGGAATTTGTGTTGCCTCTATGTGCTTCACAGTCCCTGAATTGGTTTATAAGGATGTTTATGTATCATTGTAAGTCTGTAAATATCACCAGGTGTGTTCTTTAACATCCCCCCTGCTTGTTTGAATTGAGATAAACTAGAAATAGTTGCACTGCAGAACAACACAGCAATAATAAAAAACAAATTTACAACAAAGTTATCTTCTGCAGACTGCTTGTTCTGTATTCTGTTACAACTCCCAGAATCCGGGAGTTAAAAAGATGGTGGTAAATACACATGAATGACTGCAGGCTGAAAGCAGAAAACAGATTCAAACACTGGAGGAGCATTTACATGTGTAATATATTTTGTTTAACTAAATTTGAAGGAAATAAAAGTTTTTGCATATAAGCCACATGAGTCATATCTTGGATGAAAAAAGTAATTTTAGACAGCATCAGTATGTAAAATACAGTATGTAGATATGAATAGCTCATGAAATTCAAAATGTAGTTGTCATTTAAAAATAAGCTCTTCTTTTTTGGAGGGCAAATTTCTTTGTCTTTGTCCACATTTTGCACTAATTAAGCACAGCAGCAGCTGTTTCACTGATCATTTAATATAGTGGCAATCTCTGTATTATGTTTCTTAATATACTGTAGGCGCCAACGCTCACTGGAAATAATATAAAACATAAACTTGTTTCATTTATTCAACCTGCAGCAGCGGAGTGCTATAATCTTCTTTTGTGCAAAAGAAATGTGCTGTTTCATTTCACTGTAGATTTTGCATAATAATGCAGGATTTCATATCCTGTGCTTATTTCAACACAGTGCACACCTTAAATAGCCGGGTTGTTAGACCTGTCTGTCAAGCTTACAGGAGCAGGGCTCATGAGTTTGAGGCCGGATAGACGAGTGGATATTAAATCCCAAACCAACAGCAGTGTGCTCTTCATATTGTGATATATAGTATGTACAATTATCCATGGAGGCACATTCAAACAGTCACTGTCTCTTCCAATGCTGACATGCCACAAACAAAGACAGAGTCAGTAAGCAACACCTGTAATATGACTCACAGTTCACTACTTTGGCTCAGGATGAGATTCACCTTAGTTGACTGAAATAGAGTATTTCCCCCCATAATCTCACTCACTTGTGATGCAAATGCCATTTCATTGGAAGTAAATAAGCTTCTGAGGTCTCCACACTGGAAAACAAACACAAAACAAACCAGAATATTTTGGTCTCTGCATCCCTGCATCTGTGAAACTATGTAAATGTACAGTTTTCCACGAGAGGGCAGCCAGAGGGGGCCGTGCAACCAAGGAATGATTGCTTAGCAACATTTACTACCAACACTGCAACAGTGGGAGGCCAGCAGGGTGGTTTGATGGTGCAAGAGGATTTATTTTGCCCTTTTTGTCCTTTATATCATATGATCATTCAGAGGGCACTTAAATCCAATCGTTAATCTGGGATTTTAGTTGACTGTGCTGTAGTTTTTGAATTCAACTTGTGTCTTTGATTATTAATAATGGAACCTTTTATATAACATAATATGTTTTTAGAATAATATCAAAATCGACCATATTATACACATTTTTGTGAGATAGTGCTTTTATTTGGACGCGCCTGATGTATTGACATCTGCAGTAATGTCTGGTTTTACACTGCCACCTGCTGTTTGTGTGCAGGAATCCAAGCAGCTGCTACATGTGAGCAATGAAAATAAATACAACTGGATAATAAATTACATTAATTAAATCTTGGAAAGGTCCCTTTGATGTCAGCAGGCCTACTTACAGAGGATGCTGCTATTTCTGTGCAAAATTCAGATATTCTGTTCAGCCTCTTCATTTCATTTGGAAGTTTGCACACTGACTTGATTATATTCATCTTGATGAAGGGTTTAGGATGAGTGTTGGTCCAGAAATGGCTGTTGACTTCAGAGATCAATGCCCAGCACCATAATGCACATGCATTTCCTGTCTGTGAAGGGTCCATCTTCCGCCCTGATGCCCTTGTAGTGATTTGTACCGCTAACTAAGCCCTCAGTTTGGTCTTACAGGCAACAACCTTACACCTTAGCACGATGCCTAGTCAGGTGCCTGATGGAAAGAGAGGAATATTTAGGACACACTGGAGGCAGAGGTTGTTTGCTCATATGGACAAACACAAATGTCAAATGTTATTTAAGGCTCTCCTCCATATAATGAAGATGAGTCACAATGGTTCTGAGCATCACAGTATTCAGTATTTACAGTATAAACAGTATTCAGGCTAAAAGCAGAACTATTTTCTCTAATTTTTGTTCCCAACCCTCCAACATCATAAACAATAGAGATTTTTATAAATCACATGGGTCTGAGTGTTTATATTTTTCCCGAAAGTGTTTATGTTGAGCACCAGTTTATTGGCTGACCAATGTTTCTGGAGAACTATTAACTTTTGCCTTTGAAATGATTAAATCTCCTCCTGGAAATAAAAATTGATCAGTAATCAGCATCAGTAATCTCTATCCAACAATCTAATAAATGACACTCTGAAAGGGTCAGTTCTGTACAATGGACACAGTGATTTTCGCTGTTTGGTTTGTGAAAATGCTGAAGGTGACTGGCTGCAGTTTACAATTTTTCAGGTCTCTGTAGGGGTTTCAGGAAAGACTCGTCCTAACCGAGCTAACTTTGAGGAGCTACCTTCTGGCAGGAGGCTGCAGTCCACCAGGAACAAAAAATAACACCACAAAAACTTCTTGACTGCAACCAGCCTCATCAACAACTAACTCTTTACCCTTCACCACCATTACGCATTATATTAATATACTGTCTGCAAACCTGACTGTGTTTCATTAACACACATCTGTTGGATTCTACATTTGCACATTTTTTATTCTTAAGCTTACTTATAGTTCCATCGATCCATCATATCCATATCTACACCACTCATCCTGACATACAGGTTTGTGGGAGGTGCGGGGTGCACCCTGGACTGGTCACCAGTCAGTCACAGAGCTTATTTAAAGTTACAGCTAGATTACTCGTAAGAAAATGACCTTTACACACAGACTGTCACCATGTTCTGACAGCAGTACATAACACAGATAATCTGGAATGAAAAACAGACTCTTCTGGCTCTACCTGCTGCCTTTGAGAACATTTAATAAGAATCCACTGTGCCTTGGTAAAAACTATCAAAGACTGACAGAGCTTCAGTCACTGTGTCCACAAAATGGTCGACAAACAACCGCTGAACACCCAAGCAAGGAGAAAAGTACTGTCCTTGTTTTTTACACAACAGATGAGTAAACAGAAGAGGACCAATGAAGAGCAGCAAAAAAAAAAAAGGAATTACAGAGGGCAACTCTCAGGGGAGGAGCTTTGGAGGCGAGCTGGATGAAGGGGGAGGAAGTTGAAAGTTGTTCTTAATCCTACCAACAGCAGCTTTAATACAGTCAACTTTTGCACAGTCATTGAAATGCTTTTGCACAAACCCCTTCACAAACCTGCTTTATTTCTTTTTCTACTTTCTGTATTTACTGTCATGCACCATCACATCAAGACAAATCCCCCTTTATGTTAAAACAGAAAACACCAGGGGAAAAAAGTTATGCTAATTTTCTCAAAAAAACACATCTGAATCCTGTAGCATTACAAGCATAGGAAACATCGTTTAAGTTGGGGGTGGGGGGGTTGGCTCCGCCCCCTCTCCCTGCCAGCCTGTCAGACTGGGGTGAGGGCAGAGCTTCGCCGTCACTCGTAGCTATGGAAACTCGTCGATGGCAACATCCAGCAGTCTGCTCCGTCTCCATCCTCATACCTCTCGGTAGGTGCTGACTGTGTGCTGCTGCCGCCGCTGCTGCTGCTGTCACCGATAAATTAGACGCTGCAAGATGGCGATGGCGCGGCTCGTAGCTTGTTTCGCTCTTTACAGCAGCCTGGGTAAGTCAGCGTTTCCTCCCCTTTCTCACCCTTCTTTGCTTTTAACGAGGCGATAGTTAGAGAGATGGAGAGCAAGTGACGGCGCTAACATTAGAGAGGGGGGTTAGCTTAGATAAACAGGTTGTGGAGATAGTGTGTATTTGTGGGTCTGTTTGTTAAATAATTATATATGTAATTATATATTTGAGGTGTGTTTGCGTTTCTGCAACAACCCTGAAAGAAAGAAAAAAAGAGGTTTGCGGGGAGCGGCGCCCTTTTTTCTGTTTTTCGTTTCTAACGGTTAATTTCTGTCAACGCTTGCTAACAAAACAGCAGAGGGGTCCGCGTTATTAGTCTGCGAGCTTCTCCTGGTTATTATTACTACAGTTTTAACCAAGCCCCTTCAATCCTTGCGTGTTTGTTTGTCCTCTGCGAGTGTTTATGAGGACATTTCCAGAGTAAAAACAAAGCAAATGTTAACTTTGGGCGACAGGAAAGGACACCACATGTTAGAGGAAGAGGAGGGGGAGGAGGGTGGGTGTGGGGGGTACCAGTGCTGAGATGAAGGGTAGCAGAGAAATCACAGGCCTGCACATAACATGCACTGTGTGTCTGTGTGTGTGTGTGTGTGTGTGTGTGTGTGTGTG
>JAOXYL010000059.1:9046003-9059897 GCA_028564955.1 Terapon puta
GACATCTGCACAGCTGAAAGGTGACCATTACATCTTGAATGGTTCGAAGGTAATTTCCAACCCATCTACTGTATAACAGCGAGTGGCTTCTTCATAAAAGTGACGATGAGTTGGAAACACGTCTCGTCTCTTTTGTGACCTTCCAGGCTTTCATCAGTGGAGGAGGAGACACAGATGTCTACGTGGTGATGTGCAGAACGGGTGGTAAGGGACCAAAAGGCATCTCGTGTTTGGTGGTTGAAAAGGGAACCCCAGGCCTCAGTTTTGGCAAGAAAGAAAAGAAGGTACTGCCCGTTCCCATGTTTGCTCTGTAACTAGTGTTTTCAAGGTGACCACTAGATGGCAGACTTAAGTCACATCACTGATCTGCTCTGCAGGTGGGTTGGAACTCCCAGCCGACCCGGGCGGTAATTTTTGAGGACTGTGCCGTCCCAGTGACCAACCGGCTCGGTGCAGAAGGACAAGGGTTCAGCATTGCCATGAAGGGCCTGAATGGAGGCAGGATTAATATTGGTGAGGAGGACAACTTTATCTAAATAGTTTTCACTCCGGTGTACAATAGATAACGATTCACAGATGTCATTTATACCCATAGTCAGAGAGAACAAGCGGCATCATCCTGATAATGGACATGACTGAATGTTTTTGGCAGCAGATTTGCTTAATTAATGTACATTTTAATAAGAGTGGCCTGAAGTGGTTAAACATGAACTATTAAAGTTAGATTATGCAACCTTTTCGAGTGTAAATAAAATATTACCGCCTTTTTCTAAATCATATGATGATCAATATAGAGCTGCAACAGTGGGCTGATTAATTGATTAGTTGAGAAGATGTCAACTGTTAAATGGGTTTGCAGCTTTTTTGATAGTCATCTTTTCAGTAATTTTTAAGATTTCAATAACACGAATGTGAATGTTTTCTGGTCCCTTTAGTCCTCTATGACAATGAACTCAATATGTTTAGGATGCAGACAAGACAGGACATTTGAAGATGTCTCTTTTGGCAATTGGGAATTTTATGGACCAAACAATTAAGTGATCAATCCGGGAAACGATTGACAGATTAATCAATAATGAAAGTAATCATTAGCTGTTGCCCTAATTCATAACACTCAAGTGATTTGCTGTACAGCATTTCTTGATCTGGTATGACTGGTTGAACCTGGTAGATAATGTTCATTATCAACATTAGAAAACTTTTGTTGAGATGCTGTTTAACTGACATCAGTGAGTTTGCTGACTATTTATCTTTCTTTAGCTGTGCTACTGTTCAGCTACTGTAGTATACACAAAAAATAGCCTATTTTTGCTGCAACAAATACTTTCTATACGTGAAAAACATATGTTTATATATTATTTCTACTATTTAATATTTGCTTGACATATGATGAACCATCAGCTTCTCAATCAACACTCTGCCAACAGCTTCCTGCTCTCTTGGGGCGGCTCATGCCTCTGTGCAGCTCGCGAGGGACCATCTGTTGGTACGCAAGCAGTTTGGAGAGACCCTCTCCAACAACCAGGTAAGCAGCTCACACAGTTTCTTCATATAAGGATCCACTGAAGCATGAAGTCCTGAATAGTTACATTCGATTCGTCTTTCCTTCTCTTCCTATCTACCCAGTTTCTTCAGTTTAAACTGGCAGAAATGGCCACCAAGTTGGTCGCGTCTCGCCTTCTGGTGCGTGAAGCTGCGACAGCGCTGCAGGAGAACCGTCCTGACGCCGTCTCTCTCTGCTCCATGGCCAAGCTCTTCGTCACAGATGAGTGCTTCAATGTGAGTAGTGATGGGCGTATTTATTTTCACAGAAAATAAAATGTTCCAATGGTTGCACTTGTTCCACTTTTTTCTTACTCAACAGATCTGCAACCAGGCTCTCCAGATGCACGGTGGGTACGGTTACCTCAAAGACTATGCGGTGCAGCAGTTTGTCCGTGACATCAGAGTACATCAGATCCTGGAAGGTGAGCTCGTATAACCTTATTCTCTCTCCTGTGTTCACTTCCTGACATGTAAGAGCTCTGTCATGTTATGACTTTGTAGCAGTTTTAGTGACTCTTTTTAAAATTCTTTTGTTTCCCCTTAAGGCACAAATGAGGTGATGAGGATGATCATTTCCAGAAATCTGCTGACGGAGTCATGATAGATCATTTTCCCAGTCGTGACCGTATTGTTACAGTCATCATCTTCGGTTTGTTACTGTGTGACTGGTTCCCTGAAATGCCTTCTGCTCCGTAGGTTTTTTTTAAAGGTGGCTAAGATAATCGGAGGATATGGGGTAAACCAGTAGTAGGTTTTTCTAGTATAAAATTGAGTCTTTGGTTTCATTTTTAGCTACACTGGTGGTAAGACTGTCTGACACTAACACAGGTCCAAGATGAAATATCTTGGTAACAACTGCAGTTTCAGTACATGAAGAGTCTTTTACGATTCTTCCTCTCCAAAGACTGAATTTCAGGTTATACTTTGAGATGAATGCTAATATTGCATGTTGAAAGTATCATCATAATTACACTTACCTGTCAACATTAGCAACAGATAGAGCTAATATCATGGCAAACCAGGGGAGCAGGACTGAAAATGTTGAGATATTTCAGTCTGGGCCAAAAAGGTGGACTGAGGGACTTACTTACGTCACCTTCCCCCAGCCGTGCTGCTAGCAGAGTCCAAACCCCTTTTGATCTTACAGAGCTAACTGCAGTGCATTTTCTCTGGTGTAACCGTAATAATCAAAGAGTAGCTGAGTTTTCTTTTGATTATTCATCTAAAATGGTTCTGAGCCTAGTTTTAGCTGTATTTTTCTACAAAAAGCTGCTTTTTACAAGAGTTTCACTCAATTTGTGAAAAGGTATAGATGATTTTTTTTCTCCAGTCCTTTAAAAGGATTTAACATCAGTGTTTTTCCACTATATATCATGTATGTAAAATATATCACATGCATCACACACATCTCTGTCCCTGAAGTGGCCTTTCAGATCTTCGTTCTCTCCACGGTTACTGTATTGTTGCTGTATTTGTGCCCTGTTGTGTTCCCAAATATGTAAAATGGATAGAGAAAAAACATGCAGTGTGTACCGCCAGTGATTAAAAAATTATATGGGTTGTGTATTGTGGGTTATGTGTTGAAATGTCACTTTGCACATTACATTTGCTGATGACACTCCAAATAAAAAATGATCAGCATTCATTAAAGGACTCTGCCTTTTTATTAACTCTCATTACTTACAGGTGCTGTTTTATATGCATCGTTTGCATGAGTGATAATGTGTTAAGAGTTGCAATGATTGAGCCAGTCAAAACACTCCAGAACACTTTATTGAAAAAAAAAAAAAAAAGTCAACAATCAAAACTGCATTAAAGGTGCTACGTGTCGCCTCTCAGCATCAGCACATCACGGCCCGATCATTCGCAGAGTTTCAAGTGCTCACAAGAAAACAAACCACCGGCAGCCTCGCACGTGTACAGTAACTATATCGAGTTCTAACAAAGCACCTTTGAACAAAATAGCCAGAAACCACCAACTTCGACAATGTTGTACTCACTATTTTGGTTACATTCCATCTACCATAACAGGCAATATACTCATAAAGTATGTTCTCGCAGTGTCAAGGAACCACACTGACACCGGTACAGCAGGTTAAATAAACAACCCTCACATGAACACGAGTAAATGTGGGTCAGAGAACGACAGAAAGAAAGAAAGACAGAAAAAGAAAGCGAGACGAGAAGGTTGAAATACCTGAATTGTGACTTTGCTGGGTTTTTGCTCTGAATTAGTGCAGTTAAGCCTGAGAGAAGTGACTGAAAAGTGGTCCTTACACAGCCAGCTACAGCGAAATACAAATGATATAAATGTGTTGATGTTTATTGTATTCATATATCATACAAATGTAGCCAAACTCTAAGCAAACTGGACTGTTCATTATGGTTTATCCAGATACAGTGCAACAATTTAACATAACTGGTTGGAAATAACTGGCTTTTAAATGCGCACTGCCTAATACTCATAACGCTACTGGATCCATCTCTTTATAAGCGTGTAAATAAAAATATATTTCTCTTCAGTGAGCCAGAACGCAACATAGAAAAAGAAACTACAAATGAACAACACTGTAGAGTCACTTTAACAAACAGAAGGGAGCGTTTGTGCAAATCAGGCACAAACCACCTTTGAGACACTTTCACGGAGAAAGTGATTTCCATTTCAAGGCATACTTTCTCTCCATCCTTTCACCCCTGTCCTTTTTTTTTTTTTTTTTAACGTCCCCCCACCAGTTTGCTGCTGCCTCTGCTGTTTTGTTGCTACACCAGTGAGCCGGCTTGGCTCTGAGCAGGCACCATGACGGCGACAGCTCCTATGCGTGTCAGAGAGGAGGAGCTGACTTGTGGGGACACAGTGAGCGGGGGTGGCACCTGAGGCTGAGCCCCATCAGTCCTGTTGGGGACGGCGAGCGTGGGGCTCCGCAGGACCTGCGAAGGGGCCCCGTTCGCGGCGGGAGGTCGCTTGTGTTTGCGCGACGGGGTGCCTCCGATGTTGTAACCGGGAAGTCCCTGGAGCGTGTTGGCTTCTCCAGGGCGCAGCTGGTAGGCGTTGATCACTGAGCCGGCGTCCGAAGCCGACATGGGGGAGTATGGGTAGTGGAAGTTGGATGGGTGCGGGTCTCTGGGTCGAGGGCTGGTGGCTATGGAGGACAGCGTGCCGTTCTTGGATACGATGTCTGAGCCGGTGTTACTCTTTGCCCAGGACACTCGCTTTGGTGCCTGAGCGTCCTCCCTGAGAAGAGAGAGAGGAAGCAATACTTGATAAAATGTTAAAGTTTTTTTTCCCCTTGGTTGTTGTCATTTTTTGCCATACACTCCCATCCTCTCAGATTAATGATATGAAGAGTAAACTGTAATGAAACAGGCTTCTTTTGTCTTTAAATACAGGGATCAACTTTATTTTACTCTCAGTATGAAGAGATGGCAACAATCTAAATGTATATTTTCTTATATATATATATATTATATTTTTTTGTGCTGTTGAAACTGTTTAGTTGATTTGGGAATAAATGAATAATATTAATAAAGTGAAAATACACATTTTGTCCCTCAGCTGGATAATGCACAATTAGGGTAAACAAAATCTATTCAAAAGCGAACAAAAAAGAATATTACTTTTACTTATTCTTATTTATTCCAAATATAAAATGGTGAGGAAAACATTCAGATACTTAAAACAAGTAAAAAACATGATAGCGCAATGTAAAAAGTCCTGTCTGTAAGTGTAAGGACTTGTGAACGTAAGAATGTGTAAAAGTGTTTATAACTAAATTACAATATTTCAGACAATGGACAGTAAGAATGAAGTACTACAGAATTCAGAATAAGTAGTGCCTCGCATTGCATTTCTTGTCTTTCATAATTATTAAATGATAAACCATTTCCTGAAATGCCAGTGTGTGAGTGGGCTCTTGCTTTTGATTTAATAAATAAAAATACAAGGAGAACGTGCGCGTGTGCCTGCCCTACTTTGTTTTGTTATTTGTGAATTTAATGGATGTATGCTTCTGGCAGATGGTGCCCTAAAGATACTGAGAGACTTAATGCAACTGCGATGAGAAGAATCAGCTCCTTCCTTCCCTTCAGCCTAAAATGTCACTGCTGTGACTGAATAGTGTGTTATAACAGCCGTCACGGTCAGAGTGCAGATTATTAAGTCTGTTTCTTTTGATGCCATTTCATTAAGAACACCTCAGTCCAATATAACTGTTCTGCCATTAGGTCTACTTTTACGATGCCCATAATGTTTAGTTTGTGCTGACATATAATGCAGATGTCAATGGGCAGCCCGGGATAAGAACCACCTTTGACTGCGACTTCAATAAGAAACATTTAATTTACACATTTCCCACAATGTTACCAAAAAATCAACATTGTGAGCTTCCTAAAAGTATAATCTATGGCTGAGTTGTGGTGTTGAATTGTCAAAGACAGTACAGGTGTGCACAAAGTGGTTGCAAAAAGTAAAATGAAACCCTCACTTGATCTCGTTGGCTATCTCCTCCTCAGTGTCCTTCCTGACTCTTCTCAGTATGAATATGAGGAAGAGCACCATGGCCACCAGTCCCACTATCGACCCCAGCGTTGCAGCTGCAATCATGCCTGCGTTGGAAGCTGGGAAACAGATCGCAGTTCAGTATTTACACGTAACAAGAGCTATGGCTGTGTAATTTTAAAAAAACACTGCTGATAATGCTGGTGTGTGTGTGTGTGTGTGTGAGTTCACGCTGCGTACGTACAGGTGATAACCTCCAGGTTAATGGAGCAGCTGTCGGACCCGGCGGTGTTGCTGGCTCGGCAGATGTACTTCCCTGACATGCTTTTAGTGAGGTTGCTCAGCCTGAGGGTGCCGTGTCTCTCATCTGCAACAAGGACCGCACAGTTACACACACATCATATATTCATGTGATCTGGGCGCGCAGGCTCGGTACAACTAGCCAAGAGGACCATAAAGGTTGACATTAAATTATTATGCTACTATGGAACATTAGGGGACTATACTGTCAATGTAGCAAACACAACTTTACTGTCATAATACGATGTAAGCACTGGGTGAACTAACTCCTATAGATTGTGTGCAGAAGGGAAACAACAGTCCTCTCTTTTGACATTGGAAATCAAGAGATGTTCCTACTGGTCTTAAGAGTTTCTGGCTTTTAAAAGCGTTAAGAATGGTTAAGCTATACACATTTTCATTAAATTAAATGACATAAAAATATGTCATTAAATCATTAAATAAATTAATTAATACACATTTTCCTAAATTCCTTTTAAAACTTTAGAGCTATATTTTTCATTCCATTGAAAGATAAAATGGTGCATTGTCTGTCATACAGTATGATAACATCATCATTGTGTGCACCCATGAGTTTCTGATTCCCAGAATTCAATCCACTATCCATTCACATCCAGGATCCACAGTGTGTAGTCTGGGATCAGTCTAATCCCACAGCAGACTGTTCTCATCCTACAGTTTTGCTACATATTAAGTTTTATCGACAAATTTTGTTTTCAAATTTTCTCATATGAAAGTTTGGGCACAGCAGCAAGAGCGCTCGTCTCAGTGCTTTCCCTAACTGGGTATTTCTATTCAATGCAATCTGCTCTTCTTGGCACATCTGGCTTCAAAATGTTGTGTTGTTGCAAACACAGTCTGTAGGAAAATAAACAAGCTTTATGAGGGACTTATCACAACAAATCCTCTGAAATCCAATCTGAGACGTCACATTGCAGCATGTCTCCATCCGATGTGTTTTTGCTTTCGTGGGGACTGTAAGGAAATGAGAGCCGGTGTGCGACCCGCGCTGTCAAGTCCCCCCGTCACCCCAAAGTGTCCGAGAGGGTGCATGTCATATGAGTGAGCGCGACCTGTCCTGCCCTGCACCGAGTCAATCCGTGCAGAGAGAAAAAAGTTATGCAGCCTCTTCTTAATCATCCCAGATATAATGTCATGGTTCACGTCATGCCTGCAAACAACACACTAATGCAAGAGGCCAGAAAATCCGTAACAATCAGTGAGTCCAAACAGCTGTCTTTAGTCTTGGTGGATTGCGCTTTGTGTTTCGTGTGCACCATCTGCTGCTGCACCAGCAGGAGGAAGGTTAATGGAGAAAGGTGCACTCAAACAAGCGGTCACACCATTGCAAATCTGTCACTCACTTTTTTTTTTATTTTAGTGGATTAAAACAAGTGTGACTGGATGAAAAAGTCTGAAAATGATTGAAATTGAAAGTAAGAAAAGCTGGCATTCATTATAGTTTTGGGCGGGTGCTGATGAGAGAGACATGCACCTGTCCCTCCCTGCTTATTTAATCCCCGGGCTTGAAAACCAGATGTGAAGAACCGGACCTAATTGTGACAGATTAGCACAACATCAGCTGACTCTTGAGCTTGGAGTGAGTTCAAGTCCGTGCTCTGATCGGGTCCTGGCAGCGGCCAGTTCTGACGTTACAAGAGCTGCTGCCTCACGTCAAGATGGGAGCATTACTCATATTACCCCGCCATCACTGCAAGGTCAATGAGCAGCATTCGTCAAAGCCCTGACGCGTGACACATGATGAATGTAAAACAGCAGCAGGGCTATATGAGGCTTATTGTATAGTTTGCCTCCTCACGTGAGATTGTCTATGCCGCAGGGGAATCAGTTTTCACAATGAATGTAAAAAAGAAAAATAAAAGTCAAGTCAAGAGACACATTTTAAAACTAATCAGTCATTAATTTCATTTTGCAAGAATAATGGATAAAGATGAACATACTATATTGCTATTAAAATCTACATTCTAGTTGACACAATTTTAATAAACACGACTAAAACAGGACACACATTCATTCACTATTCTGTGCATGTGTTTAATCATTGCCTTCATTTTTATGTAACTGTTTATATTGTAAACTGTTGCTATGAAGGGCTGAAACCGATGAAGGGAGCTTCACATGACTTGTCAAATACATGGTTAAAACAAAAATAGTCTGTTAAAAATCATAGACAAAACAGTGAGATAGAAAATACTCCATATTTAAAGGCTGGAACAAAGATCCATACACTACACACAGTTTCATAAAACTGGAAGAAGTTATTTCTTCACCTCATTGTGCATAGCGATTAATGTGGATGTCTCTTTTTGGGTGTGTTTTGCTCAGGAGTATAGTGTTTCCAGTGCAAGTTTTAGTATTTTGTTTGCACATTTGCCAAAATGTGCAAACACGAACCAAACTAGATCTTGGGGGCTCCACAAAAGACTTGCTGTGTCTCTAAATATAGCACACAATGAAAAGATGAATGAATGCAATATGACAGCTGCAGCTATGACGGGGTGACAGCTAAATCTAACACAACACAGATACTCGAAAGATTTGAAGAACAAATTCAACCCTTCTTTGAATAAATGGAAATATATGTAAAGTCCTCATTATGGATACAATGGTGAAAATATCGCCACATTAAACCCCAGCTCATTATTCCACATGATTACAGTGAAGATGAATGTTTGAACTTTTATGGTTGAGCGTGATTATTACCTGGCTCGACATTTAAGATAAGCTTTTCCCCCCGTGTTTTGATAGTAATCACTTCTGAAACATAATCCTTTAAGCATTCTTATTTAAAAACAAAGGGTTGATTCCCCCCCCCCCATGTCGACCCCAGAAACCATGACTCCCCTGGGACGTCACAGTTTGCAGGTAAGAGGGTGGGATGGAGTTAATAGGAAAATGAAAGAATGAAAACCCTTACCCATGAACCCAAGGACAAACAGGGGCTGGGGGCATGCTCTCCATTCTGTTTTGTTTTTTTTGTTTTTTTTCCGGAGATGGAAAGATGGCAGAGGGAGAAAGAGAGAGAGCATGAATGAGGGAAGGAGAGAGGCTGATTGGGAGGAGGGTGGAAGAGCGAGACATGCTGCACTCTCAGTCCCAAATCCAACTTATGCCTCTTAGAGGGGTTGATCAAGTAATGACATGGGGCTTGTTAGATTAGGCACCAAGGTCAACAGGAAATGAGGAGTGCCGAGAGAGGATCAGCAGAGAGGGAAAACAGACAGAGAGAGAGAGAGGGAGAGAGAGAGAGATTGCTGAAAGAGATAAGCAGTGATAGCAGAGTAAAGTTCAAGTGCCATAGAGAGACATCAGCGCAGATAAAAAAGATGATCACTCGGACTGAGCGCGAGTGTCGGTGGCATGTCGGGGGGCGCGGATACACATGTGATGCAGGCGTGAGTGTGCATACTGAGCCGCAGAGACCCCACCCAGGTCAATGCACAATCAGAGGGAGTAGTTTTCATTTTACGAGTCTGAGGGACTTTTCTGCCATAAAGAGATGAGGGCTTAAGATCAAAGCAGTTAAGTCAATACTCAATCAATCAGCCTAAGTCCAGTTGTTCAGAAACAGATGGTATTTTCTCCGCGGCATTATCTGGAAACAAACATCTACATATTAATGCAACGATGGTTGCGTATAGAAGTGTGGCGTTGTTTTTTTTTCCCTCTCTCTCTCTCCCCGTCTTAGCGGCGAGAGGGGCATGGTGTGGCTCGTGGTTCGAGCTGCCTCAATCTGTAAAGAGGATTTCGCGCTGCATGTTATGGCATGATCGAGGATCTGCGTCTGAGGTGGGTCTACCGGCAACGTAAAGCTCTGCACGGGCTGCGTCTGATCGTATGCGTGGCCTAATGACATGTGAGGTGTCAGGGTCAACAGGAAAGTGCCTGACATTTAGATGGCTACATAAACAAGCTTATAGTTGATGGTATCCCACATGCTTGCTTCTGCTTAGCTACGCTGACAGAGAATTGCAACTGGCCGACGGAAACCTAGCCCCTTTTCCCCTTAAATGGCCCGATTTAAGTTTGAAAATGTGAAACTACTTTAACAAGGGTGCCTGGATGTTAGATAATGACCCGCTGTGATATCTGTACAACAAGAGAGATGAATGTTATGTATTTAAAATCATGTTTTAAAACCATCAGTATTCTAGAGAGGCAGCTGATATTTGCTGATTGACTGATTGATGTGCAAGTCCTGCATATTTTGAGACATAAATATAGATTAAATTTTTTAGAGTAGTTCCTGTGGTCTTCCTTTTATGCTAAAAATTAAAAAATTTCCATCAGTAAGATAAATAGAGCCTGGTGGGAGAAGGGAAAAGAAGAAAAACTCGGACAGTGCTGCATGCCAGCTCGTTAAGCTTAACTTCTGGGAGCTTGTGGTAATAAGGCGATTTAGATGAGCCCACAGACACCAACTCCTCTATTCTCTAATCACAGGGAGAGAACGATACTATTTTCTATTTTCAGTGAGAAAAATCAGGCGGCAAAACTTCTCAAATGCAGTGGAAATGGCATCCTTGCATGTGAATGCAGCAGATTTCTCTTGTTATGTCATCAGTACCAAGCTGTGCAGACGGCTTTGGTTTAATTTGTCCAGTTTGTGAAATTTGCTGACAGGAGACGTCGGCTTTCACCCTGATAGATCTTTCTCATGGCAGACATTTTGAATAATCAGCAGGAAAAGCACAGGTGAAACTAATCTTTGTTAATAGTGGCTCAGTTCCATCAGCGTTCTCGGCGAGCCATGACTGAGAGGACAGCGTGCACAACGCCAGGAAGCTGGAGCTGATTAAAGTTATCAGTTACACTTGTAGTTTGACAAGTAAAAATGTCTGCTGTGGAAAAAATGAAAAGAAAAGGACCGACTCTAATTAAATGTGTGCTGCCTGCAGCATTAAAAAAATAAAAGTATTCAACACAGTTTCCTTTAAGAAACAACATGAATCTGGATAACGCACAGAGCGACTTACTTTAGAAATTGTGAAAAAAAGGATGTTAAATGGCTTTGTTTTTTTCAAATCTGCAAGCCCAATAAACATGCATTATATCTGGATGACTGCACAGATATCAGAACCTGGGCAAATAAAACCTATTTGAGGCACAGCGTGAGAAGTGAGAAAATGTGTTTTTTAAGAGAGAGTGTTTAAGATGAGCTTTTCCATTTGTTACGTGCTCAGAAAACACTCACTCTGCATCGGGGAGAAGAAGACCTCGGACATGGGCGCGGCCTTGGTCCATTTGTACTGAGGGACGGGTTTTCCATAGCTGGACTTGCAGCTCAGAGTCACGTTGCCCTTTACCACCGGGTTCCCGGTCAGGGTGCACACTGGAGGAGAAGGAGGGACTGCAGAGATGGACAGGCAAATATGTGAATATATGGGATTAGTGACCTCATATTGAACTTGTACATTAGGCTTTAATCCACTGCGAACAAAGTGGAAAGTTCTCTGGGCAGTGGCCATATTGCATACGAGGAAGAAAATGTTTTAACCTGCCCCCTGTCCTTCATGCCCCCCCTCCCTGTTTCCATCTGCTGCTGAAGGATGACATAATGACCTCAGAGCCCGGCGAATCCCGAAACAGCAGATGAGTTTTATTTGTGCTTAGTACTGACATAAATAAATGATTTTTAACAGACCGATCCGGCTCAAAATCTCCTATATCTGCCCGTATTTTTGGAGTCCAAGGGAATGTGTGAGTCTATCGCCGGGTGCTCGGATTAGATCTAACCTTTGAAGTTCCCGTGACGCTGCGGTCCATTACCTTTGACATTAAGGCGCATCTCTCCGGTAATGCCAGTAGCTCCTGGGATGATGACATTGCACACGTAGCGTCCGGAGTCAGACTCCTGGGTGTTGTTGATGTAGATGGAGAGGTTGGCTGAGGGCATGGCCGCACTGAAGCCCGCTCTTTTGGTGAACTCGTTCTGACCATGCCCGACCTCACCTGAGCTGAAGTTGATCACCTAAAAGAGAAAGCACTGGACTTAACACAGCAGCACTGTTAATAATATATACTGTTAATATATATGTGTAATTAGATGAACATTTTGCAGTCCTTCCTATGAAACCACACAGACTTTCCTCTATTGAAGTGAAATATTTTTAATTTTATTTGCTGCAGCTGTATTAAGATGTGCAGATTAACCAGATAACAGAAATCAACGTCATAAAGATAATCCTGACATGTACAGATGGTAGATGTTGAATATTTAGGCAGATTTTCTGTTTGAGTTAAGCTCGCAGGCATCACACACTGAAATTGTTTAGATTATATTAATCATGCAAAGGTCCCGCACACACACACACATGTTGTAAATGCACATCAGGAGTTCGTGCCGCACATAGGAGGTGTAGTAAAAAGTAGATATGAAACGTCATTAGTAACATCCTTTCCGTGAATAACAGTCGGCCTTCCCTTCGTTATGAACTGGACATCAGATCTGGTGTTATAAATAATCCTGCACAAATTGCACATCACTTAACAGTAGATGGATATCTCAGGATAAAACAGCCTCATGCAGCTAACAAGATGTTCACTTAATCGTAGATGGATTCAGGAAAAAAAGACTTAACTGACTTCCTGGAATACATTTCAACTGATATAGTTTGACGAATAGTAGCATCAATAGGCCTTCTTTAAGTATTTTCATTATGGATCCATCTGTAGGTTATTTCTTGATTGTTCGCTCAATAAAATGACAGCTAGTTGTGGACAATTCAGTTTCCTGAGGTCCAAGGCTGCGTTTTCAGTTGTCCTGTTTTAACCAACAAACAAACTCAAAGATATAAGATTCAATTTTAAAGATATTCCAAAAATGATATAAAAAGACCAATCCTCACATTGGAGGCACTGTTTTTTGGCATATTTACCAGAAAATAAATATGAATTAATGATCAAAATAGTTGTTTGGACAGATACATTTTGTTTTGTCGATATCAACACTTGCATTACAGTCAGAGGAGGATTAGCAAACACAGTCTACTTCAATCCTTTTAAAGAGGCTCTCCTTTCTCTCTACTCCACCACAGGTCAAAGGGGGATTGAAACATACAGCAGATCATTGCTGATTTATGGTTTGACCTTCTCACCTGCTTGGACTCATTTCCCATGAAGTTCCAAATGACAGAGTTTTTGGAAATGTCTGAGCTGGGGCTGTACCAGGCGTGCAACACCACCATCTGGCCCTTGACCACCTCCATCTCTCGTCTGGGGAACTCCACCTTCCGGGTGTCACCTGGAATGAAAATAAAGGTAAGTAAAGAAAAGGTTCATCACAACTGTGACAGCAGCCCGAAGATACGTTGAAAGAACTTTTGGTGCTGCCCTTCGGATCCGTATATCAAAATGTTGTTCCCATGATGTCGATTGTTTTTTTCGATTAATCTCCAGCAATCCAAAGCCACTGTAAATTCAGTGAAAAAAAATCACATTTCCAAAGGATTCTGTCATTGAATTTATATTGACAGAATTTATATCAGCTGATCTGTTATGCTCCTTGATAATCACCAACAGCTGGTTATTCCC
>JAOXYL010000059.1:9085187-9102424 GCA_028564955.1 Terapon puta
TCAATTGTTTCCCAGACAATCAGACTCATTAGACTAGTATTGATAAATGTATCACTCAGGTTTGGTTGGACCGGGTTATTGACAGAATTGATGACTTTCCTGACCCATTCATTTTCTTTCAGTCTGAACTAAGAGCTCATCGCGAGCTGGTAATGTTCACACGACGCCTCTTTGCTTCACTGTTTTAGCTTTACAAGTTTGGAATGATTCCCCACTGAGGACGAACGATCATGAGTGTTATTGGACTGTTAAAGTGCGCTGTGGATAGCAAATCAGTAATGCGGTAGAGTACCATCGTCAAAGTGAGCCATTCAGCAAGAAAAATGCTGATTACTTTCTGTGAACATAATGGGAAACAATGTGTGGCATATTTTTCTGTCTGATGTGGGGGAAACATGGGCCGCTCATTTCATATGCATCAGCTAAAATGTGCGCGGCTGAAATATAATTATATTACCTTTATAACAGCAAAGAAAACACACACACACACACAAATATCTTTTGAAAATGAGTGCAATGATAGCATGCATAATATAAAGTCTTCTTCGCAGTAATGCTGATGAGAAATGAAAGAGGATGAAAGAGACTGCAGATGAATTCGCTGTAAAATCTTAAGAGTCTCTATAACGGAGTGGAAAAATCTGTTCCGTGTCAGTGTTATCATAGTCCCACGTCCATCAAAGTTCACGCAGCACAGTCAGATTGTTTTGATCACCTGCCTCAAAGTCACATAAGCTCAATGAGCCGGCACGCAAACTCCAATCAACACCTGTCAGCCTCCACTACGGTGACTGTCACTGGATATTGAGCGAACACGAACATGTGGCCGCTGCTTGTGTGTAGGAACATAAAAGTCTGAGCATCGCTGTCCCCTTTATTGTGTGGCGAGCGCGAGCCAATTAATTTGACCTAGTTCCAAAGCAGCGAATCCTTTAGGTGGCTTTCTGCCTCCAATCAGTGTGTGTACCCTCTGCAGGGGTCTTCTGTGTGTTCGGCACGCAGAGCGGGCCGTGGTCAATTAGGGGCCCCTCGTCAAACACCCACACTAAGGTATGCGTCAGCCTAACAAATGTAACGGTTCACGAAACTGGTGGCAATCCAGCGGCTTGAGTCAGAGAAGATAAATGCAGCTCAATAAAGTGAGTCAGATGATGTACAGTGTCAGGATGTTTTTTTCAGCCGCTGATTGAGGCCGTGACGAGGAAGAATGATGACCGACGTGTTCGCTTTTAATGTTTTATCTCCAGGGGGATGGGAAACTGACTAACTTCCTCTGAGAAGAGAATCTGCTAAACAATCTGTATTTCTATAACTCTTACATTTGATTGATTTTACAAGTCTGTGTAATTTTTTCCCCCAAAGCGAAACACAGTATAGTACTAGACTTACCACTGAAACAAATTAATGTGACCCAGGAAGTCATTCGATGTTGATTTTGTCAAAGAAAACGAAGAGTTAGAAAATGGAGTTACCATCCTTATAATGAATAAACTAACACCGGTTTGATTGATATTCTCTTGAGTTCCAGAACTGCACGACTTTGGAAAAATAAATAAAAACATCTGTTTTCGTAATTGAACCATTTAAATTTTAATTGATGACCTCTTTTTTCACAACACAACCAAGACAAAAAAATTAAGTAACTGACGAAAATGAGAACTATGACGAAATTTAACAAATAAAACAAGGAAAGAGATGAAAACTAAAACAATAAAAAGGACTGTGAAAGGCTCAAATGCACATGCAAATTTGGATTAAAAAACCTGCTGAATCACAAGCTGCATCTCCTAATTAGCAAAAGAGTTTCCTCCATTGCCCAAAAATATCTCACTTACAAGTTTTCTGAGCTCCGTGGTCTGTTGCACAGCCATTAATAAAGCGTCTTGCATTCAGCAATATTAGAAATGCTATCTGACGTTAGCGAGTCCTGGAAGTAACATATTTATGGACTTACTTCTTCAATTCACTAAGACTAGAAGCAGCAACCAAACAGCCGGGTCGGTTTGATTTCAACAACTTCATGTTGTATCTGACAGAGCGAGAAAGGAGGGTTAACGGTGGCAGTCAACCAATCAAAAAAGATCACGCATTGTGGCCCTGCAATTGTTCTCAATGTTCAGCAGCAACAAGAGTCTCTCTCAAACTCTATTCATTTATCACATGATGATATTTCTCTGATGACTCCATGCATTAAGGAAGGTGACAAGATGTTGCTAAAGGTGGAAAATATCACAACCAGATTTTTTGTCAAGCAGTAAAAATAGTTACTTTTCTCATTTGTGTAGCTTATTACTATTACATGCAGGTTTTTGGCATCAGTAAGTACAAATGGCTGGACTCTTTGACTCATGGTCTCCCAGGTCTCTGGATGACAGAGGCTCCTCGTCGCCTCTCTCTGACAGCCGCTGAGGCCAGCTTTGCACTGATAGTTAATTCTCCTGCGGCACTCTGCCGGGAACAACGCCGCTTGTTTCAACGCTGGACCCTGACCGACTAATTTGTTGTTTAGCTAATCATGCGATACATAATCAGAATTACTCTAAGCTCCGTGGTTTATTCTGTGAAAAGGGATATGGCTGGCTCGCAAAACATCAGCTTACACCAGAGCCAAGATGGTTCCTGTCTCATTGTACACCAGTCATCACTGAACACAATCGGCTGAGGACATGACAATATTTTAATAGCCAGGCCAGAGATAAAGGCGTTTTTACAGGAGGGGGTGGTGAGATTGGCACACTAGCCTAAGACTGCTGGGAGCCAAGTCACCTTTTCACTGTGCTCACGCCTGTCTGAGCTATCTGATGGGCAGAATAGATGTAGATTATAACTTTCTGTTGTCAGAAGGTATAAAGCTTTAAAAAAAAAAAAAAAGTTCAGCGTCTGTCTCAGGGCATCAAAAATGAAAGGGACAGGCAGGCGGCTAAGTATTTACAGATTTATTTTAGTGTTCAGTAGCCAATTAGCTACGGGTCTCCTCGTGTAAAGCCAATGAGCCGATCTGTTTCATCAATACCAGCTGGGTCTACTTTGCTTTTTTGAAATCAGACAGACAGGCGATACAGTTTTGAGCAGCAGCTTCTCCATTCGCTAATTATGAATTTTCTGACAGGCCGGACTGGGTGATTTTTTTTTATTTTTCTTGACAGGCTTAGCTTCTGTCAGGAGTGTGAAAAGAAACCCATCATGCAAATTAAAGAAATCCTCTTCGATCATTAGCAAAGGAAGCGGCTGAAGTCGATCATCAAACTGAATTTATTCATTTGTTTCATCCCATTTAGCAGCCGCGCCAAATCAAAAGACGGCAGACACAACCTCACGCCACATTAGCTTCTGCGCAGAATCCAAAACATCACAGATTTTAAGACAGGTGTCCTTTGTTAGAGGACAACGTACACACTTTTCTTCAGGACTGTCAGCGCACAAAAGTAAGTTGAAGACGGCTAAAAATGCCCCCTCTTTGTCTTTGTTCCAGCGCTGCTCCTCAGTGAAACCTGAGTTTGAACCAAACAAATCCTGACATAAAAGACACAAGCTGTAACAATCTCTGATTTCCACACTGGAGGAGAGCCAGCATCTGGTAAGAAATGATGCTGCGGCACAGCTGACAGAGACAAGATTGGCCAAATCAGACGACGAGCCTGGAGGGCTTCTCTGAGTGGAAGCCTGAATGGTGCAGAATGTGTGCTGATGAGAAAACGGGGAAATGAGCACGATTTAACACGCCGCGTCAATATTTGTGTACTCGTTTGTGATCCAGCTGGAAAACGTGCTCCCAGTTTTGGCTCCAAATGAAATGTTTACAGTCCATACCAATGATGTAAAATGGTCTTTATATGCAAATATTCTCAACCAAAACCTGCAGAAAACATCTGAACGGTGATGATTCTTCTTGCTGAACACTTGTGGCGTTATTGATGAGTTATTCTGCTGGTTTATCTCTGCATTCATCTCTACCTTCATGCACGCTATACCAGTAAAAAGACAATATTGGAGGCAGGACTTTGAACCTGTGCAACCACCATGCTCATCAGACTACCTGCATCTAAAAATGTGACAGCTGGGACTTCTTATCCAGACTTTTTAAAAAATGACATCCAGCTCTTTCAGGTACACTCGTGTGCTTTTTACGTTATTTTTAACCTCGCAAGGGACAATAACCATCAAAGGAAATCAGAAAGGCAACAACATTTGACTTCCTTGAAATTCATTTCAGAGCATTCAACCGTGCAACAACATTATGCCCTCTTAAGATGAAGAGTACTCTGCTGTGCGCTTAAAAGGGGACCTCTGGTAAAAACACCACAAGCAGCAGCAGCAATAAAAATTACATATTTCATGAATTGTCAGCGCGCTCGTTCCTGCATCCCACTTCAAAATTTCGCAGGAGGGGGTTGAGGCAGAAGAGAAAGAAGGCTCTGCGGGCTGACACGCGTTTTGGCTCCAAAGTGCCAATAATCTGAATCACAGTGGTGCATGTGGACGCAGTCACACTCACTCCGGATTCAAAGTAAAATCTGGCCAATCACCCAACGAGCACTTAAATTTCTGATCTTAACTGAGTTTGAGCGTGTTTGATCGACTTATTCCATCGCAATTCACAAATAAAAAGTCCTGAGAGATCCTGCAACATGGTTAAAATCGAGAGTGGGACTAAGAGTGTAATTGGCTGAAAAGTGGATTTGGATGAGAAGAAAAGCTTCTATGTTGAGAAGCCCGATAAATGTCATTGGAAATAACCCTCTAACCAACACCTGCCACCTGTGCCCGGATTTCTAATGCCCTCTCCGGCCGGATTAATGCAGCTTACCTTGGGAGATCCACATGAGCATCAGCACGGCGCGGAGTCTGGTCCCCGTCTCCATGGCGCACCATCCGGCGGGACGATCCTGCGGGAGAAAAAGTTGCCTCTCAGCCTCAACTCCTCCTCGGACGCCTCTTAATTGTCTCCGAGTGGCAATTAACGGCGGGCGGCGGGGCGGGGCGCGCACACGGAGCCCCCTCTCCCCTCCACATCCTCCCGCTCCCCGGCTGACATCGGCGCGGCGCACCGGAGGAGACCCCCGCTCGCCTGGGACTTTTTCTTTTTTTTTTTCTTTCTTTCTCGCAGACGGAGGCAGGAGAAGGCTCCTCGTCCGTCGCTGGCTCTTCACTTCTCCCGCAGCTCGTCTCCTCCTCCTCTCTGTGCACAGCGGAGAGCAGGAGCAGATT
Organism: Terapon puta; assembly: GCA_028564955.1. NCBI lineage: Eukaryota > Metazoa > Chordata > Actinopteri > Centrarchiformes > Terapontidae > Terapon > Terapon puta. Next base: position 9,090,396 of record JAOXYL010000059.1, read on the forward strand.
CACCTGAGCTGCTCGGTGACGCCCCCCCTGGCCAAAAAACCTGCACTGCAGCCCCACAGTCACCAAAGCGATCCCAAAATAGTCCCTTCATTTGAACAGGTGGGCAGGCGACGTCTCTGTTGCTCCTTTGGCTTCATTTGACTTTGACTGTTTCACGGTAATGGACAGACATGTAAAACTAGGGTGCGCTGTTTCTTTTTGTTTTATTTTCATTGGACAGACGCAGCTGACCCAGAGGATGATGTGAGTGCAAAACTCTCACAGTGTCTTTGAAGAGAACAGAGTCTCTGATATAGTGTAGGTTTGCTTTCACATACACCAACACATGCCTGAGTCTGAATCAGGTTGATGTGAGTAAGTTTTCACATAACAGAAGTTTGCTTTATTGATTCATAACATGGAAAACAGTGAAAAAGCACATTTCAAACACATTTTCAAAAAAAAAAATCAAATCACTGCTAATCCAAGACACAAATATAAAATCTGATATATTTGATTATAATACAAAATGAAAAAACAATAAAGGTGCATATCTGTTTAAACTTCAGTGGAAGAGTTTCTGCAGGAATGTGCTAAACTTTACAGTATAAGGTTTAAAGAATATGTGCAATGTGCTCATATAATAATGCAAACAACATGACTGTTAACACATTGCCTCTGGTGTGGCGACCTAACGTTGGTGTGAGGTGTTAGAGGGGATAAGACTCCATGTGGGGGCTTTGTCGACCATGACTCCAGCTATAAACAGAGAGAAACTGTCATGGTGAACTGTATTTGTATGTTTCAAGATTCAAGAATTTATTGTCATTGCACAACAGTTAATAACATGCGATCATTGTCAATGAAATGCTTAAGTCTTTTGCTCCCTACAAACAATTCTCAAAGGTATTAGCAGGAATAGAAACACAGGACACAGATTAAAGAATAAAAATATACAAATAAATATAAGTACAGGAGTATTAATAGAGTAATAAATATATATCTAAATTGAAAGGATATGCATGTATTTGCATGTATGTATTATTTTAGCTGCAGTCTTGTGTGCTCTTGAGTAAAGTAACTGTGTGATTAACATTCATATGTGAATGGAAAATAATGAGTTTTATGTGTAATATATGAGCCCCTCCCCCCTCTGCATTGATATCACTCAAAATTAACACAATGTTGGACAAGGAATGTCCTTGATGTGACCTTGGGTTTCTTCCAGTTTCCTCTTGCAGTGTAAAAACACAGTTTGGCCAGAAGTCTAAATAATGGTGAGTGTGTGTGAATTCTTGTCTTGATTCTCTTTTAGCTTAATTCTTTATCACCCTGGATAAAATATCTGTCTCTTTAGCTGCTAAATGCTCCACTGAAAAATGTTTTGGGAGCCAAAAAAGCAAAAAATGAGCTAAAAACACTGTAAAGGTGAAGGGGACTTCAGACTCATGGCAGTGATTGATTGTGGTTTTATCACTACGAGTGACATTTTTCCAACATACCTGTTAATTTGACAAAAAATCACAGTTTGCAACAGCTTTAGGTGAATTCTTATTATAACGACAAACAAGTAAAAAAAAAAAAGGTTTCAGTTTCTTCAATGAGAAAGTATTTAAAGTCAGTAGAAAGGTGAAATGTGTTTTTGTTAACGATGACTTTAAGTATTTTACAGGCAGATACTACATCCCATTTGACCTGGAAAGATTTAAGTAACGAAAAACTCCCTCAGAGCGGTTCTAAAATACACTTTAGTTCCATGTGGTGTCAACTCAATCACCTTGCACTCCCTGATATATATTACAAAGTCTAATTCAGAGCAGGAACACGTGTCGCAGGTAAAAGTCTCCCAGGAGCTCACTGTGCAGCCACTTACAGTATACAAGAGAGCCGGAGCTGCTGTGACATTGTAATGTAAGTCTGAGCTCACAATAAATGGGTCGTCAGGTGAAATATTAATGTAGGTGGGTCGATGTGTTGTATTTTTAATGGAATATAATGGATTTATTGCATAATATTAAGCTTAACATGTTTTCTGAGAGCACTGCACGGAGGCCCACACTTAAACACACATGACGCTGCCAAGTCTCGATCAGATGTGTGAAGACGGACAAGCTGCCTGTGTTGTTGTTTTTTTCTTTTATCTGCTTCAGTAGAGTTACTGTCTGACAGCCAGTTTTACTCCTGATTTATTTATGTTGCCCTATCGCCATATCGTGGTGTCCACTGACCTCTCCTTCTTGTCAGGTTTTAATATTAGACCTGGTGAACTTTTTTTACTGGAATGAGAAATACCCAGGATCTCGAATGAGTATGAAACCTTTTAAGAATGATGCAGCACTTAAAAGAAGAACTGTACACAGTGTGGCTTCACGCTGTGTACAGCTTCATATTACAGCCTGCAAATAATTGTGATTATCTTGCCTATTTGGATATTAATGAAACACTTATCCAGTGGCCATACTGTGACAAAAATGCAAGAGAGGCAGCTTCTGTGCTTTTAATAAGAGATTACACTTTGCTTTAAGTCTTTTTTAAAGTACCTATTTGATAACTGTTGAGTACAGTCATGTTATTGCAGGGATTCAAGGCAAAATATAGGAACAATGTTGATATTTCAGTTACATTTTTATACTATATAGTTGTATAGTATAACTTAGTTTCAAATTAAGGTGCATCTGAAAAAAAGAGTCTTGAATATTTATTTTGTATTTTCCGGGTTATTGGGTTTGCCAGGTTAAAACTACTGCAGGCAAATATAGCAGTCCTACATGAAATCTGACCTTTATGAAGGTAATAATGTTCAGCTCATGTTGAAACAGCTTCAGAGAGGCTGTGATTCATCTTTATGTTCAGCTTATGTTGCTTTTGAATTGTTGAGTTATACTGAGAAGTGTATCTATGTTTTTGTCCATGTAAATGAATGAGGGCAGGCTAACTGTAACTCTCTATGCCATACAGTTTAAGGGCACCACAAACTACATCGTTTGTTTTAGTATTATAACCTTCATGAAGGGGTGACATTAGATTCCGCTGGCTCCCCTCAATAAACCATCAACTGAGCGTATGTAAAGGCAAATATTATATCATCAACAAGGCAATTCACAGCACTTCAAAAGATGTGTAAAGAAACAATGGAATCAGCACCTTATCATGTTAAAGAGCAAGATAGACAGAGCTTCGTGTGATCGACACAAGTCCTGTCAGAGCTTTTGTGAGGTGCAAAAAAATTATGTGAATATTTTTTTCCCAGTGGCCTTGATTATGGAAATGCAGCTGACTAACTCTTTAAACTGAGGACACCTGAATTATTTTAGTGTTTAGGGTTTTTTTTTATTCTTATCCCAGTTCTGTCTCCTGTCTGTGCCCTGTAACCTGCTATATTTCTTATCAAACCATGCCTCCAACGTCCTGATGTGTGTGTGAAAAATGTGTAAATCTTTGACACTTGTGCATTAAAAATTTGATGTCACTGCTCTGTGTGAATAATTGATTGCTTGAGTGTGAAAGAAGCACTAATATAAAACTGCACAGCTTGCATGTTCCGGCCTCTCCAACCCCCGTTCCCCTTCGGTGAGCTACATTTTCAGCAGGTCAGGTAGAACTCAGAAATTAATTCAGCAAAAACGTTACCGACGACTCCACCACCTGCGCTTTCATGCGGCGCGCACATGATTTACGACTGCACAAAAGACCCTGAGATGACAGAATCTAATCTCCACAGGCTGGCATTTGGTCGGAGAAATGTGCCCGTGGTAGATTTCTGCAGTATCTCTCCGATTTGTGTCACTTTCAGCGGCTATCTATATGAGGAAAAACACTCCCAGTAGGCCGCCTGAATGCGTCCATTGTTAAAGTTGGCAGAGATGCTGTTATCTCGCGGCCAGGTGGAGGAAAATGAGCTTAGCCTTGACAGTCTACTACAAGATAGCATGACTGGACTACTTTGTAAAGAGCATTTCCCCCCTCTTTGCACTTTGTTCCACTGTATTTTACACTGTCTGGTGGCAACCAAGTGATGGATCGCTGGTTTTCCCTTTAAAGTGGAGCGATTAGTTGAATCTTTTGTGCCATCTAGTGGTGCGCACCCGAAGCACCGGTGACGTCTCACCGCCCTTAATCATTGCCTCTACCTGCTTTTCCCTTATTTTGAGGGGGGTGGCGGACTGTAGCGTGTAGAAGTGAGCGAGCTGCGGGTCATAAAAACAGGTCAGCAGTCCCTTGCAGGGCTAACACAGATTGACAGACAATCATTCACGCTCATGCTTGTACCTGTTGGCAGCTTCACTCTTGACCTGCGTGTCTTCGTACAGGGGGAGGAAACACCCAGAGGAGGTCCACATGAGACATGAGTGTGCAGGACGAACATGCAATGTCCTCATGGAAAAGGCCACAGCGGGGAATCAAGCCTGTGTCGCTCTAATTGACAGGTCTTGACCGTTGAGGCACCGTGTTTCTACAGGGCATGACTGCTTCCTGTGAGAAGTTAATAGTTAAAAGGTTAACTCACAGAGCTGCTGAGGTGAATTCAAACTGTTTTTAACTGTCTAAATTCAAACATTCATCACATTTTTTTCCCTGCCATCTAAATCTCAAAACCAACAATGTTAGTTGGCCTCTAAATCCTAACCTGTCTGAGTCACTCAGCCCTGAGCCCATCTGTTCCTGCTGTAGATGGAAACCACCGTTTTTCAAGAGGGTGCTTGTTTAAAAAAAGCAACACCATGTATTCATAGTCTTGCAGAGGATCTCAATCTAAAAAATACATCAACATTTTTTTTTATCAACCTAAAGCTTTACACTGCCTGATGGGAATTTTAATTGGACAGGCTTCATGTGAAGGTCTGAATTCACATTTTTGTCACATATTGAAATGATTGGATATCTGCCAGAAGTTGTTTTTTTCTTTTTTTTTTGACTGCCTTGTTAAACCAATGCTTCATTCTTTACAAGCTACTGTTGTGCAGCCACTGCAGGGGTCAAAACTGCAAGGCTTGTAATATAAAGAAATGACTTTGTTATACAAAATAGACACAATCAATCATCACATCAAGGACGTTATCCCTCCTACTCTGGACAGATATCAGTTCGCCTACAGGGAGAATCGATCGACAGAGGACGCAGTCTCAGTAGCACCGCACAAGGCCCTGACTCACCTGGAGCATCCCAACACTTATGTTAGGATGTTATTTGTGGATTTCAGCTCAGCCTTCAATACTGTGGTCCCAGACAAGCTGACACTGAAACTCCACAACCTTGGACTGTCTGCCCCTCTGTGCTTTTGGATCAGAGACTTTCTCACCCAAAGGCCACAAGTGGTGAGAAGTGGGAACCACACATCGTCCAAACAATCCTTAACCCAGGCACACCGCAGGGTTGTGTGCTCAGCCCAGCCCTTTTCACACTGTTCACCCATGACTGTGCTGCTGTTCACTCCACAAACATGGTTGTGAAGTTGGCAGATGACACCACCGTAGTGGGTCTCATATCAGACAATGACGAGACTCACTACAGAGAGGAGATCCAGCACCTGACAGGATGGTGTTCAGACAACAACCTTGTCCTGATCACAAGCAAGACCAGGGAGGTTATCGTGGACTTTAGGAGATCCAGAAGGATGGAACACACCCCTCTCCTCATTCGTGGGGACAAGGTGGAGCGGGTGGACAACATCAAGTTCCTGGGCATCCACATTACATCCAACCTCACCTGGTCCATGCAAACATCCCAGCTGGTGAAGAAGGCCCAACAAAAGGACTGGACTCTCCCCTCAGCTCATGACGAACTTCAACAAGGCCACAATAGAAAGCATCCTCTGTCTGTGCAACAGTGTGGTAAGGGAACTGCACTGCAGAAGACAGGAAGGACTTGGCCTGGGTGGTGACAGCACAGGGGATTGTGGGGAGGCTGCTACCACTTTTGGACTCAATTTTTGACAGCCGGGTCAGAAGGAAAGCCTGTCCTATAGCTGCAGACCCCACCCACCCAGGTCACAAAGTGTTTGTGCCTCTTCCCTCTGCTGTGAAATCCATCATCCCATCTTCTCACACATCTGCTCCATCCATAGACTGAACATCAAACCCCTGCAGACAGCACTGCACCTTGAACTCATTATGCTGCAATATGTGCAATATATTCATGCTGGACACTTTAAAATATTGATTTGCACTTTATTCCATACACTCCTCGAAATTTTATTACTTTTATTTATTACTTTTCTATTACTATATATTTTTGTATTTATTATTCAAGTTTTTTTTTTGTGCCTTAACCAAGAGCAGCTGATCATAATTTCATTGTGCTCTGCATAATGACAATAAATATTCTTGATTTCTTGATAAAGTTGTTCTATTATACTACATATTCTAGACTTTTTTGGCAGATGAAGTTGTCCCTAACCGTGTTTCTAACAAGACTGGCTAGAAGCTCACAGTGCTAATTAAGCAGGTATAACATTTACCACGTGAGCATGTAAGCATTTTTAAATGTTATCTTTTGACAAGCAATATGCTCTCTTGGTTTGGACAGAGCATTCAACAAGCAGCTCTGGTGTTAAAATGAGAGGTTAAAAATTTCGGGTTGTGATATAGAGAGGAAAATGTGTCATTTACCCTACTTGAAGCAAAATTCAAACTCTAATAAACGTTTCAGGAACATCTGAAGTTCTCCCTGAATCCATGCAAATCAAACTCAGAACTGAGCGACACAGATAGCTGATGTAAATGTTGTTGACTTATTCTGTTCTTTGCACATCGCGCCTTAATTTGGATTCCCCTTACCTAACAAGATTTTGACAGCACTTGTCTTGTTTCTTCTTCTACATTTCTGTGAAACAGCTTTGGCCTCTTTTAAGTTTGCTGATAGGGAATCTGGCTTTCATTGATAAGTGCTTTTCTGACTAAGCCCTCTCGCCACGCTGCCATTTCATTTGAAAAGGCATAAATGACGGTAATGATAACAGTTTTTTTAAAGGATGCAAAAGATTGTGAAGGTTGACATTTGAATGAATGAAAATCCACCTACACTAAATCTCAGCCAACATAGTCCAAAGTTACTTTGGTGACCTCTCCAGTGGTGAATACAACAGCCAGGCCTGACACTTTGAATTTATCCTGCATGGGGGAGCTTTGACGCCTACTCACATAAAAAACATCAGAATGTAAAAAGAATATCAGCAAAGTTAGAAGACTTAATTGGAGATATTTGCATTTTTAAAATGCAAAACAAAGTGAAAGCATGAATAATTTCCATCATCTGTGAAGTCAATTTACCTGCAAATCTTGTCATTCTTGCATATTAATTAATCTCGCTTATAAAACCATTTCTTTCCTCACAAATAGTGTGGCGGAAATATTGATGCTCGTAGGTGACAGGAGTTTGAAGAATCCTCACTGTGAAATCGGAGCTATTAGTTTGGACATTGACTGCTTCCTTCCTACATTTCCATTAAAAATGTAGGAGTCACACTGACACTGCTCATATTGTGCAGCGGGGACACGCAGCAGAAGGCTCTGACTGAATAATCTCAGAGGCTGTTTGTGTGTGAGGCTGGATGTCTGCCACGTGTTTGGTGATATGAGCCCTCTGTGCAATAGGCCCTCTGTCATTTATCACTCTTTACCGTTGTTACTGAGGAGATTAGATTTGGGCGAGCATAAAGAATATGGAGATGACCTTGTCTGAGTCCAAGACACATCAAAGATTTCCTTTCCTTTTTTTCTTTTGTTGCAGGAAGAGACAATACAATTCAGCTTTTGTGGCATGGCAACACATTCTGAGCTCCTCTCTGTGAGTTTGAATCTGCATTTTTACTTTTTTTTGTCCAAAGTAAAAATCAATCCTTGGAGCATGCTGTAATTTGACTCAGCAAGATCATCAGCTGTAAATCTGCTCTGTCCTCGTTCTGTTTCTCTCCAAAGGGAGGAAACAGTAGCAACTCTGACTTAATCTTAATTGCCTATTTGCCTCATGCTAGCATTGCATCTGTTTTATGCTCTCCCAACGATACTGTACATGGCAACGGCTTTGCAGCTCAGCACGACAGAGAGACTGAAACAAAACAACTGTTTTCTGAGGATTTTCTTTATTTTCACACATCCTAAAACTGAACCCGGGTCTCTGCAAGAACAAAATGTTTTCTCCTGCAGGCAGTCAGTCTGTATTAGGATTTACAGACAACAAACAAAACAAGCATGAGAAGATGCTCAAAATGTGAGAAATCACAGCTGAGCCTCGGCGGATGTCATTTTATATCCGAGACGAGACTCTTTCTTCGTTTTTTAATAACAGCAGCTTGGAGAGGGTGCTCCAACTCGCCCTCTCATGATGAATTTCATTCAAAAGAAAGGTGACAACAAGCTGAGGGAGATAATGAAAAAATATCTGATACATATGTACAAAAAGATGTTTGCCGTTTATGTTGGTGTTATCCTGGATAATATGACTTAGTGATGCAACACGGATGTTGCTCCAGCAACAAGCACGTAAGAGACACATGAAGAGGTCCACCTGGGTGATTGATAGGGAAACAATACATAAAAAAATCTGTCACCAGTAGAGACCAAATTTAGTCCGTCATCAGTTAATTTAACTGTAGATTACTTTCTCCATTAAGCCATAAAGTGATTCATTAAAATGTTAAAAAATTGTGAAAAAAGAGTCCACGGTGATATCTCTGAATGTCTCTTTTTGTCTGATCAACAGTTCAAACTCCAAATATATCCAGTTTTCAATTGTTTAAAACAAAGGAAACCAGCAAATATTTCTTTTATCTAATGTGGTTGTTTATTTAACAGTGCACAGTACATTTATAGCACTGCATGAAAGCTAAAAGCTCATCTTGGTCTCTGGTCCCTGGGCAGAGGCTTCCAGTGATGTGCGGTAAACAAGCACGATGAAACATTAGCGTAATAATAATATCATATGTGAAGACAGGCTCACGCATCCCCAACTAGGGAGTATGCCGTCAGTAATCTGAACATCATTAAAAACGAATAATTCATCAGCAGAGGAATTTTCCAACCAGACAAGCATTAAGTATTAATGCCGGCCAACATTACATATTCACGACTGAGACGCAGGAACCTGAGAGCTTTATAAAAAATGACTGCAAACTGTTAATCGATTATCAGAATTGTCCAGTTGCCCAGCGACTGTACTGGCACAGACAATACTCTCTGGTTTTCTTCCTAAACCGGCCATGTGGAGCTGAATTTCTACAGATGAACTGATTAGTCCATACATATAAACTAATAAATAAAATGGCAAAACTTTACTGCCTCCTAAATGTAGATATTTTCTCATTTATATTAATTAACATATCTGCATCCAGTTTTCCCCTTTTGTTTTGCTTTGATATTGGAAAATTGCTTTTTTCACACATAGTATGACAGTTTTGTGTTAGCTTGTTCCAACTTTAATTTAATCTGTATGATGACTGCGCAGACTGAAATATTCAAATTCAAATCTCCATAACAATTGGAAATAAAGTTCAGTGGGTTTCTCCTCCAAAACAGAGTTTTTACTGACTGACGCACTAGCTGTTGAATGGTTACTTAAGAAAAGGACACAGGTCATGTGATTCAGTCAGTTTGGTCTTTGGGAAATTGTGACGCTTATTTTTCACTATTTTCACTAGATTTTTTGGAACTAATCAAAAACAGAAAAAACTCTGCATTTCTGCATTTATTTTTTATTTCATTTGTCTTCTTCTGAAGTGATATTTGACATCCAGAGTGTGGTGGCAAAGCTAAAAAAGTGTCTCAATTCTGGCACGTCTGCTGACTTCTGCAGCCATAATTTTACTCAGGACAGATGTGCAGTTCTGGTGTCAGACCAGTAGAGGACTCCCCTGAGCTCTGCTAGAATCAGCTCTCACTCTAACCTGTGTTCAATCTAAAATAACACTTTTCCCTTCTCTCCTCTGTCATTTCTTCTTCTTTTGAGTACTCTTTCCTTCAGCATTGTGGGTTAAGGTCATATGCTATTGTGTGGGATCTGCTACGTGCTGCTCATGAAACTAGCACATAATACAAAAATATAAGTAGACACGAGGACAGAACGTCTCTCTGCACAGCCTCAGCAGATGAACTGTTTTAACTGCAGCAGATGCAGGAGCAAAAATGTGTCGGATATTTTCTCTGTAGAAACACAGAGCAGGACGTGGAGGAGAAGCAAAGCCTTGAGGCCTGTGACATAATATTGCAGAATAGATAAATAGGCTCTCATGCATAAGTGGCAATTACATGAGAGATCTGTTTGTACCGAGCAATCAGTGGCTGAAAATCTGGAAACTGAGAGGCCCCTTCCCCTCCCCCCACCCCCATTACTTCAAAATATCAGACTCATTGGGTGATGTTGTTAAAAGAGCTCATCTTGTCCAATCTCAGTGTTTCGCAATCCCACAAAACAACTTATATCTTAATTATTTCCCCATTTTTCTCCCCCAAAAACACCACACACAACTCTCCAAACAAAGTTCAGAACTGTCTGCAGCAAACACAGCTGTCTGAAACGGCATACTTTATCATTATATAAATTATGTTCTCATAGCGGGATGTTGACAGATCAGCCTGACAGAAACAAAGGGTTCGTGATGAATTAAGTCATTTAATGTTGTGTATACATGACTAAATTATGATTTATTGTGTCTGATATTGCCGTTGCTTACTGCATCACAAAAAGGCAAGCGTTTAAAAAAACATTTGACATCACTAAACTGCATGATGAAGGCGCATTTTCTGAAAAGCAAAGAGAAAAAAAGGGATTTTGATTTCCCATCAGTTGTGTTGTCGTGATGTAAGTACGAGATAAAAAGGGAATTTAGGAAATAGTCAAAGTAATGAGACAGCGGGAAAAAAAAAAAGAAAAAAGGTGAAAGTATTAGATTTTTCTTAAAGTTATCATCTCCAAGATTTTCACTATCTACATCACTATCCAGTGTTACACTGAGCCTGTGGTGCAACTATTAAAGCTGTGAGATCACAAGTATGATGACACAGGTGTCAGTTTTCACTTTCCCAGAAAAATCACAAGTGGTGCACAGTGGGGCTTTTAACGCTTTTAACCCAACGATGGCACTCTCTGGTTCGCCGTGAAGCAGCATACTGTTTTATCGGGCTGTGCTGGCAGTATGGGTAAGGTTACTATGGCCGAGCAAAAAGTCGATAAAACTTGAAACTGAAAGTGAAGCAAAGCCCAATGGCACGCCTGCAATTACCAATTATCGCTAAGGGCGTTGCTAAAGAAAACAAAACTAAAATCTTTGAAACTCTAGTGTTAACTTGCAGTTGTGGAATAGTGAGTGAAAATGAGATCATTTTTAAAAAAAATAATTTTAGTTTTCATCATGACTAACGTTTCAACTTTTTTTTTTCTGTCAGAAATTAGCTTCCATACCTACAACCGTAAACTACAAAACATTTCATGTTGTCAGCTGTGAGGAAGTGGATCTGAATGTCATAAAAGAGAACCACTTTAAAACACAAGCGGCACTTCTGAAACTGCTCTACTTCAATGGTGGAAACTGTCTTGAGAGTACAAACCTTTTGGTCTGAGATAAAAAAAAAAAAAGTCAAACGAGTTGAGAGGAGTTGTAACATTTATCACACAGTGTAGTATAAGCATCCTCTTACAGCCTCATTACATCGAGTTTATCAGATGCAGCAGGAGTCAGGGCTCCTCCAGGGCTCTTCCAGCTCTGTGCACAGCTCAGTATAATAAAACTCTTAGATAATGTGACATGGCCGTTTAAGAGCATGACAAAAGGGGAGCAGCGTTGCCGTGCATTGCTCCCTCTGCTGGCAAGGGTCCCAAAACAAACAGACAAACAAAAAAAACACCATATAGCTGTGCCTTTAAAAAAAAGCTGAGCCTTTAAGCCAAATGTTGCAGCGACAGTAGCTGCTTACCTTCGCATTCTGGTGCATTGGATGTAAATGACTTGCTGCCGTTGGCCCCGCTCTGCTGTGACACCCGAACTAAAAATAAACTCTGGAGCCCTCCTGGCTATCTGAAGGTCCTTTGCACTTGCTCCCTCTCACTCTCTCTCTCTC
>JAOXYL010000059.1:9105703-9116813 GCA_028564955.1 Terapon puta
ATATATGTGTGTGTGTGTATAAATATATATTGATGCCCAAAATGTAACCACTAGCCTAGGTGTTTCCAACCGTCTTGGCTTGTGGCCACTGAAAATTAAACAAAGTGAACCCTCACTGCAGTTTGGGGTCTTAGTTTTTTTTTTTTTTTAGCATTTTTTTTCTTTTTCAGTTTGTTTCCTGTGCTTTCTTTTCAGCCTTGAGCCAAAATATTCAGCACTCAAACACTTTTTGAGCTAATCAAACCAAAAACTGGAGGAAAGCCAGAACAAAGTCATGTTGGGGGAAGTATTTATTCCTCTCAAACCATCTTGTACACTTCAGATGGTTGGAAACCACAAACTAAATCCCACACTTCAGGCTTTTTTTGAAACATCTAACCTCAACAACACACTTAATCTCATTTCAAAGGACTCTCTTTAAGGACTTTTTTACTTTGACTTGTCCTTTACAATCACCAAGAGTTTTCCAATTTACCCTCAAATTAGCTTTATTCAAGACCTAAAACTTAACCCAAACCTCAAAACAAAGCTCATGACCACAATTTAAAAGAGAACAGGGAAATAACTCCACAGCCTTCCTCCTCCAGCCCCCTCAGATCAGAGCTCGCAGGAGGCAGATGTCGTGCCTGTCTCTTTAAAACACGGAGTCCTGGAGGCTGGCGAGGATTTGGTGCGGATAGCAGGGAGTGCGCAGCTCGGCTCGGCACGGCTCGGCATGTGCAGCGCTTCAGTCTCAGCCTGCGCGGACCAGAGAGAGCAGAAAGAGAGGGAGAGGGAGAGATTTTCTTTTATTTATGACCGGGCTAAATATAGTTAAACCTCCTATTTCTTTTTAAATTTTTTTTTATGTTTGTTTGGAGCAGCAACGGGGCATCTTAGAAATAAAAAAATGTGTGTGTAAGTGTGTGTGTGTGTGTGTGACCACGCTCGGGTGAAGAAGTGCTGCTGCTGAGTTTTGTTTTTAGGTTTCTCCGGGGCGGTGCTGCTGCTGCTGCTGCTGCTGATGCTGATGATCACCCTGCTGCTGTCATGGGTCTCTGGGAGTGACTTGAAAGTTTTTCTGGGATGATTTCACTCGCTTGAAATATTCCAGCTGAGGCTCAGTGTCCCCGAACCGGCTGAGTTCACCTTTATTTTTTTACGCAGGCGCTTTTATTTTCATTTCATTTCATTTTTTTTCTTCTATGACTGGGAGCTTTTTGGTCGAATTGATGCTTTGATTGGACCTTCGGGAGGCTGCAGGACTCCAGGAGAGAGAGTGGAGATGAACTTTGGAAATTTACTACTTGTGACTGTCTCATTCATCGCCATCGCGTCAGGTAAATGAATGTCTCTCTCTCTCTCTCTCTCTCTCTCTCTCTCTCTCTCTCTCTCTCTCTCTCACACACACACACACGCAAACATAAACACTCTTCATCCCATATGGCGTGAGTGTGTTTGACTTGTCTTATCGTGTCTNNNNTCCTTCCAGATGGATGTAAATGTTGTGTTTAACTGGATTTCACACACACGCACACACACACACACACACACACACACCCTGCTCACAGACAGCTGTGGGAACCGAGCGCGTCCCTCCCAGCGAAATGAAATATAAAACAGGGAAAATGTCACTCTCGCATTAATTCGCAGTGTTTAAACAGCAGCACCCAGGGACCGGCCGAGGAGAGGATGCGCATTTTTATTCAGAGTGTGGCCCGGAGCGCACAAGGGGGCCGCAGGGAGGCCATTAGGCAGCAGGGGGAGGTCAAAGTGAGACCATTTAACTCTCACTTTTAGCTGTGAGCACATCAGCCCTCATTGATAGTGTCATCCACCTCCCCCTTCAGAGGTGGATATGAGGATGCACACACATGATTAAAGAAAAAGGCTTTTAAAAGCTCATTTGATTTTTAAAAAATCATTTAGATTACCTTTGAGAAAGAGATTATTTGGCTTTTTTATACATTGCTCTTATAACAGCTTACATGTCTGAGCCTTAATCCAAACCCCGAATAAAAGATGGATTCGGAAAAACAATTCATGAGAGTGCAGATGTTTCTGTTTTTTTTTTCATTCTCTGGGAAAAAGGGATATTGTGTTTCATTATGTATTGAATGTCTGAATGGTGTTTAATCTTTTAGCAAGATACAAAAAAAGATGAAAACAACAAATCCTCAATGACGCAGCAACCAATGGTCATATTTCACATCACAGCCACACATGCTGTAGTTTTATAATGCTTATATTGGCATTTCAGAGTTTTAAACATCAGAAAACAACCTATTGGTAGATGTGACATTTTATGGAGCAGTGTTTTTATTGTGTGCGCAAGTATGTGGCAGTGCAAGTTGTGTGCAGTGACATCCTGATGGTGATTTCATTCATGCTGTGCTGTGTGATGGCTTAATGGTAGCATTAAACATAAAGGTAGTGAAGACGTCTAAGAAATAAATGCATTACTTTTTTTCCCTATTAAATCAGCCTTTAAGACATTGGAAGGAAACGCGTCAGACGGACTTCAAGCATACCAGTGATGCATGACTTTTGTTTGTTTATAAGAAAACTCCACAATGAGCAAGAAACCGTAAATACAAGTCTGCCAGCTTTAAGTTAATGAGACATCTTGTTTGCCTAGTTGTCTCTTTGCAAATCCATTAGTTACAGAACAACATAAATATCTACTTGGAGTTGTGTTTCCAGCCACCTGATGAATGTAAACCCAATACTGATGCCCTTTTAGCTCTGGTTTTGATCTCCACTTTTTAGCTGCTAAATGCTCCACTATGTTCACTAGTCAGTCGCTAATTATGTCTGTCTGCTGTTTGGTCCGGGGCCTCGAGCGAACAGAGAGTTTTTAGAAGTTTCTTCGAAAACAACACTAGAAAAAACAATGAGACTAAACGCCTCGCACAGATGAGGGGTGGACTGCAGAGTGAGATAATCACTACGAGCGATGCCATCCAGTGTTATATGATTCAAAGAGATTGATCACAGCAACTTTAAAGGTCTGTGAGATCTTTAAAATAAACGTATCTGTCTTCTCTTGTGGTAATTCAAGTAACGCTTGATTCTAAATAACCTCAAACATATCTTTGGAGTTTCAGTTCTTCATATTTTCTAAAATACACATTTAATACCACTATACCTGAAACAAGCTAACACCAGTTAACATATCAGCCTGGTCAATTTATCACTCAGGATGAATTTTACATCCACCCGTTCTTTAATTTGAATATAAATCCTGAGCTCTGTGGCCCAAGTGATGCCTCTTGCCACTTGCTCTGCTTCATGAGTGTAAGCTGGTGCCGCCTCTCAACACCCACACCATCTGCCCACAGTCATTAATCTGGAGTGGGCATTTTCTGTCATTCCTACCTCTATGATACTGCACACTGACGCAGGGCGGTGTGAATTTTCATAAAAGTAATTGAGAGGAGAGGATCCAAACAGGCTTTGTGAGCTCTGCAGGAGCTGCGTTTAGACAAATACCCCTGCTGGTTGAATTTATGTAGTCGTTTTTTTAAAATATATATATAAAGAAAATATTATATCTGACAGTTATGGTGAGGAATGCTTTGTTTGTGATGGCGCTTCCGAGCCAATTACATTTTCTCTGTTGGTCTCAATATGCGTGGTGGGGGTTTGGTTACATGTTCGCTCAAAACAAAAACAACAGTCTCCTTTGCAAATTGTGCTCGATTTAACGCAGCAGCTCTTAAACAAACAAACAAGCACACACACACACACACACACACACTCAAACTATCTCAATTAAGACGACATCAGTGGAGACCCTAATACACCTCATTGAAACCTCAGTTATCTCGAGCTGCATTCACACTCAGCTGAATGGCATGGTCTGTGTGGAACTAATCGATGCTAAACAAGCCTTAGCTGGTGATTTGTGTCCACTCTGTCCTCCTGCTCATTACTTTAGTGACAAATATGGCTGAAGGCTGACTAAAGCCCCTCTCAGTCCCTCTTGATGAAACAACCGTGGATGATGAAACCACTGTGTGCCTCACGCTTGAGTCATGTCGCCGGATACTGGTGATGGCCCACTTCTGGTACAGTTGATGATGACATCATTTCGAGATTAGATTACGGCCGAGGAGGACAGTTGCCAAACAAAGGCTCAAAAAGCCCAGACTGCTGCCAGGAGGACTCCTCCTGCTTTGAAATGTAGTTTGCTGTGGTACCTTATCGCCCTCCCGCAGAGATTACTTGGCAATGTCACAGGAACTCCTTGAATGTTTTTGGCCTTTTTAAGTATGCAAATGAATTGGAGTTGAAAAAAAGAAAAAAAAAGACCAGAGCGAATCTCAGCAGACAGCTTCACGCCCCGTAGACGAGCTGCCAGCCTTCTGCTGCTGTCTTCGCTTTCACTCGCATGTGAAGTTAGTCTCCGAGCAGTCTGCCCAACAGGTAGATAGTTGCGTTTTTCCACCAGATATCAAACTGCGAGCTCAGACAGGTCCGGCTTCTTGCATGCGTTTCGCTCCGAGCCTGGCTGTCGCTAAAAGGCACCGAAATCTGAAGCAAAACAGAGACGTCCCCTCCGAGGCTTTGTTGTTTTCACACATTAGCGTGACAGCAGCACACTTCTGCCCCCGGGGAGGATGCGAGGTTAATATTTAGAAATACTAATTAATGAAAGCGGCCCTTATTATGCAATGCCACAGCTAGGAGCCAAGAAACGCCAAATATAGCCTGAATCAACAGAGTTTTCAGGACGTGATCTTGATCACCCCCTCAGCTCTTGCCCGCTAAGTCTGTGTGTTCGATGAGGCAGAAACGTAGGAGACGCCATGAGCAAACATGTGGGCGTGTGTCAGAGTTTGCAATTAGGACCAATGCGATAGCTTGTCTATCAGAGCTGCGTGCGGCACTAATGGGCTTTTATTTGACTGCTGTTGCTTGCTCTCTATGGAACTTTTTCATTTGCTTTGTGAATAAATGAAAAAAATTCTCACGGATCAGATGCAATCACAACAATTACTGGGTCTAATCATCCTTACACAGATCATAATGACTTAAGTTTGTAGCTCTGTTTCTATGAACACCACTGAGAGAAGAAAGGAAGCAGCGCATTATCCTTCATTTATGCTCACTTTATGTACAAAGATTCGGTCCTTAGATCTTTATCTGATAAAGGTCATGTGCCCAAATAACAGCATGCATGCATACAGTACAAAAGCTGTGGGCTCTCTACTGTGAAAAAATCAACCAAGCTGCTATCTATATCTAAGCAAATGACGATGAGAAAACAACGAGACATGCATCTTTCTTCGGCTTTACAGCTTTATAGTGACCTTCAATGCATTGTTCAGCAGTTCAGTGCAGAACTTTTACTCTCACCAATCAAAGATGGAAGTAAACAAGGAAGTCAGAGAAGTCAGTGTTTTGTTTCATTGACAAGCTCATGTGCAGTGGAAACCAGCAAATTCATGGGTAGATGATAACAAGGATGAGGAGAAAAGACAGCCAAATTTTTAATTATGGCTTCTTGTGGAGCAGTGGCTGCTACTTCTGTATAGAGGTGTGTGTGTGTGTGTGTGAGTGGATGATGATTGGAAGCCAGGAGTGTTGGGATCATGACGTGAATGGCTTCACAGACACAGATTTCATCCAAAATTTCAGCATGTCAGGGCTTACTTTTAACTACATCTGTCAGCGGCTCTCTGCAGGACTCTCGCGGCAAGAAACTCAGTTCAGGGGACTCGTCTCATCAAGAAAGGCCGAAGCAGTTGGATAATATTGCCTGGCAACAGGGGCGGGTTACCATGCTGTCTTTTTTGGCATTGCAAAATCGAAATTGAACAGTTGTCTATGAGTTTGACCAATGTCGATTCAAAGTGACGTAAAAGTCCCATGAACCTCATAATGACTCTTCAGGCTTCATCCTGAAGAGTCACTATAAGGTTCATATGTGCCTTAAGAAAAAACAAACAAACATCTGAGTCACACATATCTGAATTTACCATTGTCTTTCAGCTTGGCAGATCGACACAGTTAGCCATTAGCTTGTGAACACAGTTGAGCACAGCTAAAGAGTCAGATATTACCTTCAGGACTTAGCAGATCAAAAACATAGAAACTAATCATAATGTTGCTCTGCAACTTCCAAAGATTTGACAAAACGTCACCTTATAAGCTTAAATATTGTATTTCTGCTGCTCCCAAATGCTCCAAAAATACCACAGATTATAAAGCGACATAGATACTGTGTGGTCAGACAGTATATGACAGAGCTTTTTCAATTCAGAAAAAAACTGCAAATATGTCAGTGCAGGTCCAGAAAGTAGCTTCACATCACAGAATAAGACCTAAGTAGGTAAGGCAGGCCATCAAGAAAGGCGATGGCTGTGTTCTGTAGGGATCTCACGTAAAATAACCTAAAAAAGAAGAAGAAATGAAAAACAAATTGAATTTATACCGCCCTAGATAGAAGGGAATGAGGGAAAATGCCTCAGTTTGAATGTTAAATAACTATCAAGAGAGGAGCTGCTAAATGTATTTTAACTGTATTTCTTTGTGAAAAGTGCCTCTGCCCTGACATGTTCATTTGTACACTGCGTAGCCTTGAGAGTGTACCACAGAGTGATAACCTTGCATGAGGCCGGTGCACACTCCTTCACAAAGCCCCCTCTGCATCAGACGACAGCTCAAGGTTGACTGCCATTCACTCTCATGGATTATGTCGGCACTCTTCTGGCCCTCGTGCTGAAGGTCTGCGAGGTTTGCAGAAGTTAAGATGTGTTTAAAAGGACTTTATTCATTCGTCCTCTCTGACGTGACTTTGGCACAAATATGATGCATGTTTTGTAATCACGGAGGGTTTAGTAATGTCCTTTAACATCAATACAAGCCTACTGAATCAATGCATGCACGGAGTTGGACATTTTAGCTCCTGTTTGGTAAATAAAATCAGCTGAGTGGCGCAGAGCTGAGCTCATATCGCTTGTTGTTTCTTTTATAAAAACTAATCCAGCCGTATTTGTTTGTCGTGAAGTGCTGAAGTCTCCAAAATAATGCTTTCATTAAGCTGAATGTGCTGCTCAGCGTTGTGACTGAAAATGCTGTAATTTGCTGCAGCGTATCGATCAAAGCCGTGAATTTTGTGAATCGTGCAGCAGTTTGTGGAACATCTCTCCCTGTGTTTCTGCTATTTGTTCTGAAAGTCTACAACACGAGAAGCTGATGTCCTTCCCTACTTGTTCATCCCTTGAAAATTTGAAAGTGATTTCACACCACAATGCCTCAGATTAATATTTCCACACAAATCAAGTCACACTCTAAATTCCCATATGCACTCGGATATCTCTGAGGAGCTACTGCAGGCTCTAATGGGCCGTGTTTATGATCCGACTAAATACATACCTGCATTGAGGTCCCCATTATCGCCCGTGACGTTTATTTTTCCGTGTCACAGGCGGGGCTGACAGAGTTTCTTTTTGCTGAAAGGTGCTTTCAACCACTGCACCACAATCTTCCTGTCATGAAGGTGACATTACTGTGAAAATATTCTTTTTCACAAAGAAAATGTGTTGCTGTCGTGCTCAAGGTGGCGTAGACCTTTGTCTGATTGCACACTTGTCACAGGAGCAGGCTGTTGCTTTTCAATTTGACCACCTGAAGCTGTTTGCTGTCCTTTTTGTGACAAGGCTATTTTGTCTGTAATACATCAGGATGGTGGCGCATTGACTCTGTTGCATGGTAGTTGTAGGTGTAGTAAGTGCCCATTAAGCCTCATTAATAATCAGCACGCCTGTCTTTCTGATGATTTTTTAAATCCTCAGGCAGACTGTGGCCATCTGCATAATTTGAGGTGTGGGTTTGGAGGCATCTTTTGGCTCACCTGCCACATAATATGAATACACAATCATTTATTATGGTGGCACTTGTGTCATTCAGACAAACTGAAGTCAACCTGGACTTCACAATATGTGGTGACACGAGCGAGCACAAGGACAGCTGGAACGAACACTGGAGAGGAAACCTAGAACAGAGGCAGTCTTGACTACAGATTCTATAAATATGCATCATAAAAAACTTGATTGATGGGTTAATTGTTTTATTGGATGGTCTGAATGATGGGGTAACCACTTAGCTCTCACTCCAGTGAGTAAATGTAATGTAATATCTCTGTACAAAACTACAAAAATGAAGTAAAGTCTTAAGAGGCAAATTACCAAGACAGAGAAAGACAGCTTAAAGGTATGTAGATGAAACAGCTGTCTCAGAAGAGATCCCCTTGAATAAATACATTGTTCTACAAAAATGAAAGAAAAGCACAGTATAAATCTACAAATGTGAACCACATTTGTGACTGACGTGGTTAAACTTTATTTATTTAAGAAATCTCAATGAGATCATGCACTAATTAAAGCAATCACATATATTATTAAGAATATGAGCCAGTAAAACTTCAAAGTGCCTCAGAGGAATGTGTGTTCCTCTTACATTACGTTATATCAAACATTTAAGCTGCACTGATAATTTTTTCATGCTAACAATGGGTGTGTCACGGAAAAGGGTTCACTCATAGTAACAAATCCACAGAAAATGACCACAAGACTCAGGATGTCTCTAGAACTAGACACTTTTATATTGTTTTTTATGGTGCCAAAGTGATTTGGCTCAGTTTCACCACTCTCATCAGCATAGTTTGCACCTGCAGAAAGCAAAATAAAAAAGCAATAGAAACTATACTCTTATCTGCCTACTACCAAATGTTGTAAACATAGTAGAACCAGATATATCCCTCAGGAGTTGGTTAAGACCAGAAACTTAAAGAGCTTAGAGAGATGTAAAATTAAAATAAAATAAAAATAATAAAATAAAAGTAAATGTTAATGTTGCTCTGTAGCTTGTGGAAATGTCAATAAATGACTACATTGAAAAACACTTAAGTGATCAGAGTTACAGTGATCGACTGCTTATAAGGTTTTTGGACAGGATAATTCCTGTATAAATACTGTTACATAATTCATAAACATACCATATGGAAAAAAAGTTTAAAACTATTAAAATTAAATTTTCAAAAACCTTATTCCCAAGATACTTTCCCTTGCAGTAACCCATGCTTCCAGCTGGCTACCTGAGGCTGGTGCAGCATGCACACTGAAATCATGATGGGAAAAAGAAAGTCATGTTCTTTCACTGAATAGCGTAGAGTCCTTGAAGCTTAGACAAACTGAGTAACTATAAAAAAGGGTTATAATAAAAGTCAGCTTAGTGTTCAATTTGACCTGACAGATGTGATTACTATATTACTCCACTGGATTTTTTTAACTTCCTCAAAAGTAGATTATTGTTCCTTTTAAAGGAATATTATCTTTAAATGCAATTTGGTAAGTAACCTCAGCTGTAATCTAGTTCACAGATGCCAAATGTAATTATAACACTACCTCAGAGTCAATCCATAGAAAACAAAGGTTTAAACAAACATTTTATTTGATGCACCCTCTTTGTTAAGTATAGTGAAATATAGTATCAGTTCACTTGCTAGTAATAGTACGACTCATCCTGTATTACAACAGCTGTATTATGTCATATGTGACTCTGAAAGGGCTGTGTTACGTCTGAGGAAATAACATTGATGATGTCATAATGATGTCATGAGTTACCTTGGCTTGGGCATGGGGACTTTGAATTTACTAACACATGTTAGACATGTGCTTTTAACAGACAGGAAGTGTGTAACTAAGAGCTGCATTATGGGAAGAGAAGGGTGGCCCAAAAAACGAGTTGTTCAGCATCATTGGTTCAGTTTTGGAAGTCTTTTTTAAGTAAACACACTTCATGGAAATGCCACACAAAACTGCCAGGGTAATCTTTTAAGAGGTCAAGTCTCTCGCAGTATTTGTTTTTGGGATAAAATCCAGTTATGATAGATGAGGGAGTTCAGAGTGATGTAACTGTGTTACATGAGTTGGGATTTGAAAGCACCAGTGAATACTTTGGTTTAAAAACATGGTTCACCACCAGGACATCACTGAGCAGAAGGGACCTTTTTTTTATTATGCAGATATATTTTCCTGTAGACAAACAGTCGGATTTGTCTTCACAGATACCTACACATGGGAAAAAATATATTCGAAAGGAAAGTCCATTATAATATCTCAAAGGATTAGCCTACAGGCCTGGCATGAAATCATTCACGTTTGGTCTCTTATTGTAAACAAAGTGTGTGTTTTTGTGGGGACTGACTGGAGGAGCTGTGGCACATTTTAATGGCTCGATTAGTATTCATCCACATCCTGCATTAAGCGTTTTGAGCTGTCCCGGTTTGTGACCCCGGGGTGTTAGCTGAGAGCACGCAGATCGCTCTTTAGATGTTTACTTCAGGTTTATGCTATGATGGCGACTCCCGCCCGTGTGGATCAAATCAGTTCATGAAAAGACATAAATCTGCTTACAGCTGAAAAGTGAGGGTTTAGCCTTTAGCTTTAAGTGTAATGCAACAACATGTGTGTCATTAGGTTACTCCTGACTGCTCCTCTCCAATGATAATGGAGGATTTCATGCAGTCTTGCAGATTATGTGCTGAAAATAATGCCTCAGACAGAGCAGCACAATAATCAGTGGCACAGTGACCATTTCATTTCTTTCTTTCTTTCATTTTTTTTTTGAGAGTGAGGGAGAGACCATCTGTTCCTCAGAACCAAACTAAAAGCAGTGGCATTTTGAATTATTCATTTTTCTAACTGTAACACACTGTTAGAGACATTTGGTCTTGCTCTAAAAGCTTACCTTAGGATTTGAAGCAGTGTGTCTTTCCCTCACAGCCAAGAGAAGATAGTAATGGATCCCCAGAGAGAGAGATATGGGAGTTATCTACATCTCTCTGCCTCGCTCATTCTCTCAGTTCGGGTCTCTTCCCCCTTGAATACATAGTCGGCCTGTCTTATGCTCAGCTTTCCACCAACTATCATCTCTCCCACCGCAACAACTGTGTCCTGATTGACACAGAGATTGTCCATTACCATATCACATGGGTGATTGCATCGTTGGTACAGGTGGTTTCTTTTGTTTCTTCTCATTCTTCTTCTATATATATATATATATATATATATATATATATATATATATATATATATATATATATATATATATATATATATAT
>JAOXYL010000059.1:9124762-9134949 GCA_028564955.1 Terapon puta
TATATATATATATATATATATATATATATATATATATATATATATATATATATATATATATATATACACATACATACCCACAAGCCCTGTTGCTCCAAATCAGACAGTTCAGTCAGTTGAAGTTCCTTCTCCGTTGTCACATAATCACCTGCTGTGAGATGTATTACAGTGTTTGACTATGAATAATAATTAAAATATCACTGCAGCATAATGAGAAATTTAATAATGTCAGAGGGGTTAGAAGATTTGAGTGGGTCTTCATTTTGTAGAGACTTCTCACTTTCCCTTAGTCTGAATGTCACGGCATTAAAAAAAAAAACACTCCCACTTGGCAAAGAGACAAAACTTCCACTTCATTTCAATAAAGCTCAGTTTAAGAGGGCGGGTACGTGTGATTTATTAACTCATGTCACGGGGCAAGTTAAACAAAAGATGCACAGATTTACTGATTGACTGCTTCAGAGTAAAACGTGTCTGTCTCCTCAAGTTTTGGAATATTCATAAGCATTTACCTAAGACAATTACGCCCGCTGACCTGGAGAGATGAATGATTTTCCGTCCTTAAATAGCTGTGATGAAGCCATTTCATATGAGGTTTTATTCTCGCCCAGTGGGCCTGAATATTGATGCTGCATTAAAGGCC
The DNA here is from genome assembly GCA_028564955.1 of Terapon puta. NCBI lineage: Eukaryota > Metazoa > Chordata > Actinopteri > Centrarchiformes > Terapontidae > Terapon > Terapon puta. Next base: position 9,125,406 of record JAOXYL010000059.1, read on the forward strand.
AGGGCTGCCATGTTGACACAGACCTATCAGGCGTAGGGGTGATTAATTAATGTGGCACAGATTTAGTAATTGGCTTAGACTGAACTAAGTGCTCAGTTAAGTTGATTCAAGGTGGATTACAGTAATGTCACTAAACCCTAATGAGTAAAGACGAACTGAGTTTACACCGATTGATTGTTCGCTGCTGTCAATACGCCTGTTGAGGTGATTCATAGTGATATCTTTAAACAGTAGTTCTTCAATCTAACAAGTATCTAACAGAAACAAACTAAAGAAAGGGCAATTTCTAGCTAATGGCTGGAGATTTTACCAGCTAAAATGGCATTTAAAATTCTCACTGGGGGACTTGGTCGAAAACTTGACCTTGAATATTTAGTGCTGACAAATATAAATGGTTTGCCTTACTATTGCTGATTAAAAAAGTCATTAAAATGTTACTTGCCTCTCAGAAATACCTGTGGTTGGTATGCTCGTGAGGCTGGCATACAAAGAGAGGGATAATTGTAACTTCTGCAGCAGGGAAGCAGCAGGAAATTAGTTACTTTAGAAAAATGTGCACTCTTCCTTGGTGTATTGTAAATGGGATGCTGTAGGTATAAAAATATGTTATGCATCCTGTTTTTTTCAGACACTACGATTTCTCAATGAAGACTAATCAATGAGTTTCTCTAAACTGTGAACAGTGCAAGACAGGGGTCCTATTGTCATTCAAACCCATGATATTGGAGCATCTTGGCTCCTGTTTATAACTTATCCTATTGGCCCACTAAATAACATAGTTTGCTAATAACACCCTTCTTGCCTTTTTAAGCCATAGTTCTCCAGACATGCTATTTGTTTGTATTAGAGATGGTAAACTCACTGTTAAACTTTTTCTCTTCTCTGATTGGCTTTGAAAAGGACAGAAAAAGAAAGACGCTGCCCTCCAAGCTCTTGATATGTCCGGCCATTCGTGCCTTATTATGGTTTCTGAGCTATGATTGGATGATTGCTTTTGTGGGGTGATGTGATGTAATTGCTCAATTGATGATTTCAAATGTGCTTAACTGCTGCCGTGGTTTTGTAGATTGACAGAACTGGAGAGGATCTGTCATCTTCGTATCTGTGAAGGGTTGCTGAAATATTCATGAAAGCGAAAAAGGAGATCGTATTGATTGATTATGCTGGAATAACACACTTTGGTTGAGAAAATAAGCCTGTAGGCTGTAGCTACAGGATGTGGTCCAACATGACGAGTGAAACGTTTGTGCGTGTGTGTTTGAAAATGTGAGCCTGTCAGCATCCCGAATATGAGTTTTCATTGTGCAGGAGGTCTCATGAGAAGGCTCCAGTTCACAGTTCACATTGAGTCTTTCATCTGTCAATCACAGCGCAAGATTAGAAGATATCAAAGGTCGCAGTGTCAAAGTCATCTCATCCTGTCGTCTTCCGCAGGATGGCGGGAGTGCAAACTTCAGGGGTGACGTGAGGGAAGGCTTTTCTCTCTCAGAGCCAATTTTTATTTGAGCCAGAGCGGTGCAGATTTGTAAGGTAGCGTTTGGAATCAGAGACACAATCCTTTCATTAATGCAGGGGCCATTTTTTCTCCCTCACACATGGGCTAAATTATGAATGCGCTGTTATTTGTTTACTCCGTGTTGGACTGAGAGATGTGCATTATTCATCTGCTCTGACAGGAGAGACAGCATAGTAGGACACAGGCCTGGGAAAACATTAAAAGGGAAGCGCACAGTCTAACAAGGATGTTGCCAGGGATTTTAGCAGTCATGCACACGCAAACACAGTAATCGACTTTCTTCCAATAAGCTCATTTTCAGCCAACCCTCGGCAACAAGACGGTTTACTCAGGAAAACAAAGTCCAAATGATATCCAAGACAAATTGGTGTGTCTTTTGATGATCATGTGCCTGTGCTGCTACTCACCGATCTGTGGGTCTGATTTCCAGCCTTTGTTCTTAATACATCAGACAGTCTGGGCTTCTGAAGCTAATTAGATTTCTTTGTGTTTTCTTCTTAGTCCTGAGAGATGATTTCCGCCAGGCCCCGAGCGATGTGGTGGTGGCCGCCGGTGAGCCTGCTGTGCTGGAGTGTGTGCCTCCGCGTGGTCACCCTGAGCCCACCGTGTCTTGGAAACGCAACAACGTCCGAGTCAACACCAAGGATGAGCGAATCTCTGTGAGTCCAATGTAAACACAGAATGGGGGCAATTTTCTTGAAATTTCTGAAAAAGGAAAAAAAATAATGCCAACAGTTTAGGACTGTTATGTTGCATAGATTTAACCAAAAATGTGGCCCCCAAAAACACACTACTTACACCTGTTAGGTCTACTGTAGTTCCCCATTGCTAGGAAATCACTCAGACCTTTTAAATGAAAGTATGTCAGTCCACATTTACATGTTTGTCCTCAGTTGGATCAAATGGCCTGAGAGCCTTGGACATGTAAGCAAAGTAAGAGAAACACACATTATTAGTGTTAGTTTTTCATGAGGTTATTTATTTTATATGATATATAATTTTAAAAAATGGCTATAAGATATCGGCATTGTTGAGAAAATCTGGAGCATAAGAGATTAATCTTTAGTTTTGGTTTCTTTTCTTGTTTTGGTTGTCTTATTCTTTTGGTTACACGGCCAAACAACAGCTTACAAAAATGTTACATTACATTAAACCCAATCTACAACTGCTACTATAAGACTCAGTTGTGCTTTTTCCTCCAGCGCTTCTTTAACATTTAACAGTTCAGGAGAAAGGCAGAGATACACATTTACAATGACAATAGTTTCAATAGACCATAAAATGCCTCGGATTCGGCTGTCACTTTTGTTCTCTCCTCTCGTGCATAAAACCAACAGCTGGACACAGTCTCCGGTGGCCTTCTCTGAAATGTAGGAATTCATATGCAGAGGATGATGAAGGACAATGTTCACACTAGTAGTATGTAAAAGCAGAAGTAAAGTAGGAGTATTCAGACAAAGAAAATGAATACACACACACACACACACATATATATGTATATATATGTATATATATCTATATCTATATCTATCTATCTATCTATCTATCTATCTATCTATCTATCTATCTCTCTCTCTCTCTCTATATATATATATATATATATATATATATATATATATATGGTATATTTGGTAGTGTAAGTAGCATTCTATTATTATGGTTGTATGTAAAATATTCAGCTAGTATATTAGCTGTACTTATAATACATACACTATATACACTTATAGAACTAACTTGAAAAATGTACTTGCATAAATGCTCTTGGTTACATTCCAGCACTGTACATACCAATATGACTCATACAGTGCATTGAATATGGAGGATTAATGATTTATTACATGAGTACCTAAATGTGGATTATTTTTCCATTAAAGGCTGTGGTGATAGCATTGAGCAGTATGTATCTGGTGTTTTCACTTAGGGCACCGTGAAGACTAATCTTTTGAGCTGTCACTATGCTGTTTTTCAGATGCGTGGGGGCAAACTGATGATCTCTCACACTAGGAAAAGCGATGCTGGCATGTATGTTTGTGTGGGCACAAATATGGTTGGAGAGAGGGACAGCGACCCTGCAGAGCTGGTGGTGTATGGTGAGTTTTTAATGTTCTTGAGGAAAATATTTGTGCAGCGGCATCAAAATAAGTCCTGTAAGGAACATAAGCTGAACATTTCCTCTCCTCCTGCAGAACGGCCCGTGTTGGTAAGGCGTCCGGTTAACCAGGTGGTCATGGAGGAAGAGACTGTTGACTTCCTGTGTGAGGTCCATGGAGATCCTCCGCCCACCGTCCGATGGCGCCGAGAGGAAGGGGAGCTTCCCCGCGGGAGGTGAGGGTGACGAACATGAGCGTACATGGAGAGTCAGACTGGTGACACTCTTGCAGCGTCTAATGAGGCTGAATAAGAAGTACCAGCTTTACCAGAGATGAACCGTGTATTGGATTATTAACTCATGTGACCCAGAAAACATATGTGGAGTAATTGTTCATTAATTCATGCCTGTCTATCAGTCTGCTAATATAAATTCACAAATGGAAGAGACCAAAGAGGATTCATTAGTTGGCAGAATCCTCTTGTGAAAAAGTTTCATCCTTTTTTTTCCCCATCTAAACTCAATATAATGTATATTTAGCTGAGCCTATTATGTAATGACATCTCTTCACTTTCCAACACTGTACTACTTTAAAACATAATTCTATCGATCTCTATAAATAACGCTTACAAAGAACATATCACTTATAGCAGAGCCAATAAACATCATAGTGTATGTAGGCTAAGAAATGTTGTATTATTTTGTTTTATATTAAGCTGAAGTTGTAGATTCCAGATGTTCTGTCATTTATTTATTAATTTAATTAATGAGCACAGATGATTTTCTCATATTGTCTCCCTACAGCGCTGCTCTGCAACAGCTGCTGAGTATATTGTTCCATTATGGTGTTGACATTGACATCTGATTTAATGTCAAAGAATGCAAAATGCAAGCAAGAAATAAAAAACAAAAAAATATTTACTGAGTCAGCTGAGATTTTTTTAAAGGAACAAGTCAACAATTTAGGAAATGAACAGGTTTCCTGTCTTGCCAAAATGTAGAAGAGAAGATCAATACCACTCACACATCTGAAATGTAAATATGAAGCTACTTCCAGCCAGTTATCTTAGCTTTGCATTAAGACTCGAAACAGCTAGCCTGGCTCTGTCCAGAGGGAATATTTTGTATGTCGACACAAAACCCCTCAAAAAAGTGTTAATTAGTGCATTTTCTGACCTGTCCACTGCTGACACTGTTGAACATTATATCATTGCAGTAACACCTTTATCTGTGAATGTAACACAACCTTCAACTGATGTGTTGGTGCACACAAGTGTTAGTACACAGGCAGCATGCAGAGAACAACATTTACACACTGATCCTGTAAGGATATTTATCTTTGCAAGTGCTAGTCTTATGTGTCCTCAAAAGTGTGTCCCAATGTAAAGAGTAGTCTATTTGTCCACCTTGTTGTGTTGGTAAAAAATTTCAAGCAATGGCTGTTATTTTTTTTTCATTTCATGAAGAGCAATATTATATTCTGCCTTTCATCTTTTTTTTGTTATCTTTCTTGAATCTTTTGCCTTTATAATTTATGAATCTATGAAATAAACTGAATAAGACTTCACTCGTCGTTTCCCTTGCACAGAGGAAAGGAAGTGAATCTGCCTTCTGCGCTGTCATTGTATTTATAAAAGTAACTTGTAAAAGTCCATCTAAATTCATATTTAATTTGCTGTCAAGAGATCAAATACTGTTTCCCAAAATCTAGTGAAAAGAGATTGATGGGATACGATAATCTCACTCGTTTCTAATTGATTTTGAACAGTTTCAGGAATTTTCCTGGAGCCAGCAACAGTATCTCAGGCGGATAAGACATGTTGTTCCACTCGTTTCAAGATAATGTCACCTGATTGGAGTGGAAAAACTGGACTTGCCGCAGACTGATTGACAGCGCAAGAAATGACATTATCTCACACTGCTGACTGATTTTCTTTGCTTTATGTAGATTAGTATGCTCACTATTTTTTTTTCTTTCGCCATGCTTCTCTGTTAGATCTTTCATTATCTCTGTCTCCTCACTCCCAGGTTTGAAATCCGCAACGGCAACAGCCTCCGTTTGTTCCGTGTGAAAGAGCAGGATGAAGGGACGTATACCTGCACTTCTGAGAACAGTGTGGGCAAGACTGAGGCCTCAGCCATGTTGCAGGTCCACGGTAAGAAACACATCATGCATATTGTATTTGAGCGCACCAACTTGGGCATGCATGAAAAAAAAAACTCTCTCTCACCAAGAGCCACGTTCATGCATAAGGTAACACCTCACCACATGGCAACAGTATGATGCAAATTCCTGTTTCCTGTCCAGTGTTTTTTGTATCAGTGTGTCTCTGTGAGTCCGTGTCCAGCGGTGCTGCCAGGAGCTTATGCTAAACCGTATGGATTACGCCATTTGACAGATGTTTGGTAGATGTGTGCTTTAACTCACTGCCAGAAAGCAGTCTCAGTATTAATAAGACATGACTCTCTTCCTGTCTCTTTATCTCCCTCCCCTCGCCTCCTCGCTTTCTGTGCCCTTTTTCCTCCCTCTCCGTGTGACTTGGTTTAAATAGTCTCAGACGACTTCATCCACTAATGCTTTTATCAGTGTAAATGAAATCCAAACCGAGTAGTTTTTCCATTCACTCTGCGTCTTTTCCTCTTTTTTTCTCTCTTTTCATTCTTTTCATTTGTGCACTTTTCCATGCTACCACCGGCTTTGTTTTGTAGCTCAGCGTTTCATCCGTCTCATTAATTTTCCATTTCTTTCCATCATGTTTCAAACCCTATCATCATTCCAGTTGGCCCGTTCAGTAAGTTCACTTTCCATCTAATTCTTGTCTAAAAAAAGACATTTGTGTTATTCTTATTTGTGCTCTTTTTTAATGTTTTTCTTAATGGTTTTTAAATCAATAATCAATGCCTAATGGAGTAAATAAGTTCCTCCATTAGTCACTGAGTTGTTGACAGCATGCCTGTTGCAGCAGTCGGGCATTAAGTAAGCCTCAGACACACTGACTTAATGTACAGCAGATTAAGGACTCCTATCAAACCCACATCTGCTGTGTGGAGGAGAGTACGTCAGGATACTGTGACACCATGTAAATCCCTCTCTCATTTGCAGCTACAGTAGTTCAAAATGCATCTGCGAGGTTTTTAATTAAAACTCCTAAGTGCAGTCACATCTAAATAAGGACATGGCACAGCATTATTATTAAAGGCGATTTGAGTTGCTCTTCCATGACATGAAGAAACAGAGCAACACAAACAGAATAGCTAATGATGAAAATAATTGCATCAAGAACTGAGATACCCTGATTTTTAGTCCCTTATATGTGTGTGAAACCCCAAAAACATTGGAGACATTTCCCATATTGCAATTCTGTAAGATGTTTTTTTTTACATAAACAACCACCATCTTTTTTTTTCTTTTAATGCCCCTTGTTTTTAACACAAACTGTGCATAAAGTTGTAGGTTCAAGTCAAGTGCAAGTAAAAAATAACCCTTATGACCTCACTATGATGTCATTAGGGTTATTTTTGAACGGCGGCTGAATTGCATTTTTTACTCTTCATAACTAACCTCACTTAATAGAATAACTGAAGTGAAGTGCCCCTTTAAGAAGTAGTAGTAGTAACAGTAATAGTAGTAGTAGCATTTTTTTTTTTTTACTATTATAGTATTGTGCACACCGTTTTCCTAGTATACATATATATTTCATTTAATCTTTATTTAACCAGGAAAACCTCTTTCAGATTAAAAATTCAAGAGTCCTGAAACCCAAGTCAGACCTCATGAAACACAAATATTTAATTTGGATAGCAGGAGCTAAACTAACCTAAGAGATGCAAAATACAGACAACTAAACCTGGCTAGCTAACAGAAAATGAACAAGAGTGAAATGTCCATGACAGGAATAGCTCGCATTTACCATCTCCAGAACAAATTATAAACCACTGCTAGATGCACATCCTATAATCAAGCAATGTGCTATAATAATAACCTCTTAATGTCACCAACACTTGGACAAATCTCATCCATATTAAACACCAGAAAATACAAATGAGTTCACTGAGATATGAAAATGTAGGCACTGAACAGTCTGATCAGATAAAGTTCAAAAACAGCAGATAAGCAATAAATCAGACACAAAACCACGGAGAATCAAAATCCTATCACAGAGAGAATGATAGTCGATATGTAGCTCTTTTATACCGGCTGTAAGACTTCTATTTACCACTCAGACAAGCAACAGTAAGCAAATAATACAAAATATGTCACAAATTTAGCATACAAAAATAAAAAATTCTTAAATGAAGATATCAGAAAGAGTCACGTTCGGGTAACAACCCAAAGTGGAGCCTTAAAAACCCTCAGAGCGGTCATAAAATTACAAAACAGAAAAGACCGAACCACTGCTGCGTGCCATAAGACATTAAACTAACACATCATATTTGTTTAAAGACATTACAGCACCTCAAGAAAATAAATTTCACCAAAACATAATCAAAACACTTGACGTTGATGAAAGTGTGAGACGTCTTCTGTGTCTTGGAACATGCTTTTAGTGGGAACGTTACGACACAACACTGATGACTCAGATCTCCTGTGTATTGAGCCAAATTTGTGTTTGCGTGCTCTCAAGCTTGTGTGTGTGTGTGTGTGTGTATGTGTGTGTGTGTGTGTCTGTGTGTGTGCTTGTGCATATGCGCCACGGAGGGATTTGTAGTGAGGATGAAGCCAGGCTGAAGATGCTTCTCATCCGACAGGAAGCGTGAGCCAATTATTCAGACGGGAGGTAGAAGGCGGTGGTCAGTGTAGATCTACCGAGGGTGTGATGATGTGGCTAACGCAATGATCTGACCCGAGCTGGAAATTGGCAGACCTTTCCCAAAATAACTGACTAAATGTCATCAGACCAGCCCCGCCGCGTGCTGTGATGATTTGTTATTTTCCGAGGACACAAAGGTGATGCGTCTCATTAAAGATGAGAAGGCGATGAGAGTGCAGTCATACATCAAAAAGCTCAGAAGGTTAAAAAGAAACTCTTAAATTGTACTTGTTACGTGCTGATTAGTGCTCTATGGAGACAGGCCGGGGTTAAGAACCCTTGTGGAAAGTATCTACTTTTAGTCAAGAACTGAACCAGTAGTAATTCCTTTATACTTTACTTGATCAACAATCAGTCATTGTTTTGATCCACTCCATTTATATTTTTGCGAGTTACTAAAAAAAGAATTGAGCTCATAAAGTCACAGTCTTCAGCAAAATATATTGAGAGAGCATCTTCTTTTCATTGTAGTGGATATTAATACTCTGCCCTGCAAGGGGCTAGAGTGATTTGTGGTTTCATTTCCTCACATATACACACATGGACAAAATTTACTGAAAATGAACTGATGAAAATCAGACATTGCTTTTGAATTGTGCTTGAACTAAATCATTTTAAAAAACAAACTGGCCAAGACAAAAATGATGGTGAGTTTTTCTTTGTTTGTTTTGGGGTACCAACAATTTTGTTCATGTGTGAATGTATGTGGCACAGAAAATATTTTATGGAAAAAGTAATTTAAACAGATAATAGAAAATAAACAACACCTTGTAAAGTCAAGAACCAGTTGTGGTTCAGCTTAAGGACAACAGTAGTTCAGCCTGAGGACAGGCAGTTTTCTTTTCTCAGTATATTTCACTGCTGCACTTCTACTCTGTGGTGTAAAAGCAGTTTCCCCTCTAAACTCCCAGATAGTTTCAGTTTAATATCTTTGAAATGTTTCACACACATACACACACAAAAAACAAAAAGTCCAAACAGTCAGGTTGGGAACAACTTGACAAAATGTGATGCGAAACAACTTGACCTAACTGGATATAAAACACACATGCACACACACACACACACACACACACACACCATTGCAGGGAACAGTTCTGTGCAAGAAACACTTTATTATATTTCTAA
>JAOXYL010000059.1:9135049-9146603 GCA_028564955.1 Terapon puta
CACACACACACACACACACACACACACACCATTGCAGGGAACAGTTCTGTGCAAGAAACACTTTATTATATTTCTAATCAAATTTATATACTCTCACTGAAGGTGGACTCTGAATGTCGGATCTAAACTTGAACCTGTACTGGAGTATTTTTACATGATGTCATTTGCATTTTACATAAGGGAGGAAAATTAATACTTCTTCCAACTGTGCTTAAAAGATCAGGTGGTGATAGCACAGTGGAAACAGAAAATGAAAAAAAGCAAAACCATGACAAGCTTTCATGCAGAAATAAGGCTTTTAATGGGCGGTCACCCCCCTTTTCCTCTTGCAGTGCCACCTCAGATTGCCACGAAGCCCCGAGACCAGATTGCCACCCAGGGGAGAAGCGTCACCTTCCAATGCGGCACCACAGGAAACCCTCCACCTGCCATCTTCTGGCAGAAAGAGGGCAGCCAGGTAAGAGGCTGGAGCGGAGAACAAGAGATCCTCTAATGCTGAACATTGCAGCAACACTACACTTCAGCGGATTCCTGCTTACAAATCACTGGATGAGTACAAATGAATAAATTTGCTCTCAACAAGCCTCACATTATTATTTATGCGCGGTTCAGGGTTGTTTGTTAAACCTTAGTCATCCTGCATTGTTTATCATATATCAACAAACACAGTTTCACACCTTCTTTGTTCTAAAGGTGAGAAAGACTCACTGCAACATGGACAGGTTTTGTCTGATTTAATCATACTTTTTTTGACACCTTTTTTTTTCCCTTTGGGTTGCCCACACTCTTCAAGACACATTTTTCCAAACAAAATGGGCGAGAGGCGATCAAGAGAGTGCAGCACATTTGCATTTGGCTCATAGATATGAGTAGAGACAAAAGTGTTGGAAGGCATCGCAGTATTGCGTTGGCGAGAAATATTTCTCTGGCTTGCGACCGCAGTGTAAGAGACGAGTGATGGGGAGGGGGGAGAGGGGGGAGAGGGGGGAGTGAAGAAGCAGGAAAGAAGGTGGCAGGAAGTACACCAGGTGTGGAATCTGCAGGGCAAACCTGCAGACAAACACTGTCCTCCTTCCACATTGTATCCAACTATAAATACCCTGTTGCTCAACAGCAGCTGCGATCACTGGCTTGGAGGAGCAGCTTCAGATGTTTTTAGAAGCTTGTCGGAGAGCAAACAGGAAGTTCAGCCACAGCTTTTGTAAATAAGCTTCAGTCTGCAGGAGGGTGGAGAGATGGCTTGGCTGTTTGTAGAGCTTTTTGCTGTATTTGGGGGATTATCTGTAGCCTTATAACCTTGGTCCCTCCACTGAAGTCTAAGCCTCTTAGAGGAATGAAATGGATGGCTGAATGGATTGATGTGCATCCCTTCCCCCTTGTTCACATCCATCTCACTTACAGGAAAACAGAATGGTACGGCTATAAAAACGTCTGTTTGCCACAGAAACAACAAAACAACACATCCCTTCCAGTTTTTGACCTTTTAGCCACACTCATGGTGGATGTCGGTCTGTCGGTCCACCACTGTGATCCAGACTGACATATCTCATTACTGGATCAATCAAGAAAATTTGACTAAAACAATTAGGTTTCCAAGATGATAATGGTTCTAAAAGACTTATGTCATCTCAAAGTTTTCCTCTCAGAGTTGACATGCAAAGTTTTGAGTGAAATGTCTGTCATTTTGTAGCATCATTCGGTTAAACCCCTCATAAATAAAACACTTGGTGGCGTTACCATTAGCACATTACCAACTGAGGTGGTGAATCTGGTAAACATTACATCTGCTCACATCACAGTGTCACATGCCATTAGCAGTGACACTATGTTAGCATGTCAACATGCAGACATTAGCGTTTCATTTTACCCGGTTCAGCCTTGTAGAGCTGCAGACTGTGGTCATTTCAGTATGTTCAGAATTTAGCGAGTTGTATAACAAAAATGAAGCAATTAATCAATTAGTCAACCAAAGTGAATCTACAACAATTTTGATAATCGATTTAGAATTTTCCAGCTTCCTTTGTTTTCTATGCTGATAAATTAACATTGTGATGGGAATTTATTTAACTGCTTTCTGATATTTTGCTGGCAGAAAATGATGACAGTAAATACACAGACAAAGAAAATGATATAAAGATTAAACGGTAATGAAAATGATCGTTCACGCAGCCCCAAAGTGTTAATGATTATACTAACAACAAAAGCATCCAGCAATAATTGTTTGATTTATTGTGTTATTCATCAAGCAAATGCCAAATATTTGATGCTTTGACTTTGGATATTTCTTGTCTTTGTTTTATATAAGTGCCAAGTCAAAAGCAAATGGTTTTTGGATTGGTATTTGAACAAAACAATCAAACTAAAGATACCAATTTCATAATTTTCTGACACTTTATAGTCAAAGTGATTAATTGATCAACTGAAAAAATAGTTTAACTTTCTGTTCTGCTGTCTGCGTTTGTGGGGCTAGATGCTGTTGTTCCCCGGCCAGCCACCATCGCAGTCTGGCCGTTACTCCGTCTCCATGAGCGGAGAGCTCACCGTCACCGACGTGCACCCCGAGGACTCCGGTTTCTACATCTGCCAGGCCATCAGTGTGGCGGGAAGCGTGCTGACCAAGGCGTTGCTTGAGGTGGAGGGAGGTGAGACAGCAGTCCGCACGGTCACGTTTGAACCTGGGGGAGGGTTTATTATTTATTCTGCCCTATCTGCTAATGAGGAGAAAACATATTAATTACTAAGTAGGTGCATAACAATAAGGCTCATAAAGACCAAGGAAGAGCACAGCTAGAGACCCCATGCTGGATAAGCAATGCATTTCAGGCTTAATGTTCTTCCTCAGGCAGCATGTGAGCACCACATTTAAGCTTTTTTTTTTTTTGGTCTTTATGCAGCTTATTTTTTTTCTGCCTACTAAGCATCTTAAGTTTTTTCACCCTGTACACGCTAATGACTGGCAACTTTACAATGCATTTTCTAAAGGCCTTTTGTACACCTTCCAAATATGTTTTTCTCCACCATATAGCTAATCAGAAGAGAAATTACACCTCTAACATAAAATTCTGCTCCCTTACCCCCCACCAAAAATTGGTAGGTCCTTCAGGTCGTGTCCCGCCGATTATTCGCCAAGGCCCGGCCAATCAGACTGTATCTCTGGGTGCAATGGTGCAGCTGCACTGCCGTGTAATCGGAGGGCCCTCGGTCAAGATTTCCTGGGAGAAGGACGGGGAGAGACTTCAGGGAAATAAACCACGAATGACCGTGATGGAGAATGGCACTTTGCAAATCACAGACATAAAGGTGTGTGTGTGTGTGTGTATGTGTGTGTGTGTGTGTGTGTGACAGAGAGAGAGAGAGTGAGAGAGAGAGAGAGAGAGAGAGAGAGAGAGAGAGTGTGAAGAAGTGATTGTTATTTATTAGAAAGGGCATGAAAATTATGACTTTTGAAAGGCGTTTGTTCTTAAATTTAAATTAAAAATGACTGTGTGAAATTAGAAAAAACTCCAGAGAATACTGTAAATATGCCTGTGTGATCTCTGACCTTTCTTTCTCTGCAGCCCACGTTGCAACATATCTTTTTTCTCCCTTTTTCCATTATAAATTCCATTTTCGTTTGTAAAATTAAGGTGAGGCTGAGTTTCAAAGACCAATCTCTCTAAGGCGGTGCATATCTCTCCTGCGCAATGATGTGCTCATGCGGTGTGTAATTGTAATGTTAATGAAGGCGCTTGTTTGTAAATGTTAATGTGTTCTGCTTTGATGGAAGAGCAGTCGGTAGTCCTTTTGTGCTATAACCCCACCTGGAGGTCAGCGAGTGCATGCAGGACCGAGCGAAAGCCGCATCGTTTCCCTTAATTGACTGGCCATAGACGATTAATCATCTAACCGGCTTTTAATTAAATCTCCAGCACGGACTGTGCTTATTCACTTCCTCCCTCATCCTGTTCCTCCGGCTGAGGTGCTTGGCAAACTTGGAGAATTAAGGTCCGGTCCAGTGCACCACTGAGGCGGGGGAAATCTGCCATGCCAATGTGCTCAATGGAACAGAAGAGATGCATTAGTGTGGCATCAAGGGGGATGACAAGGGGAAAAAAACAGGGGGAAATGGAGAAGACGAGTGACGGACTAAAAATATTTACCCTGCTGATGCCCCTTCCTGCCATCAATATTTTAGCAGTAGTTGGAGTCATCTAAAGAAGTTCACCTGCGCCACACGCTGTGCTGTCTGTCAGCCAGAGGTCAACACTGCAGTGGATGATCTCATATGGTCTGATGGTAGTTCCAGCAGACTGGCTCTCAGCCAGGCCGGGGCTGGGGCGAAATACCAAGAGTGTCAGTGAAGCATGCAGCATACGTTTCCTAATGTAAACAGGAGGGCAGGTACAGTTGTGTGTTGCTGTGAGACCTCGTGGTTTGAACTTTAGAGCTGCGGAGGCTTAAGTGATGATGACAGAATTTAGACATGCATGGATCGCATTGAAGGTTAAGGATAGTGCAAATGAAACAGCAACGGTCAGTGTTCAGATCCTTCGCACAAATCCGTTAACTAAATAATCAATTGAACAGACACCTTTGTGTAATATGAAAGGTGTTGCTTGCGGTAAAAAACGCCTGAGAGAATTATCACCTCAATCTGCAGCTCCCCATTAGCTCCTCATCAGCACCAGGCAGCCTTCAGTGAAAAAACACCAAACAGAGTTAGTGACTAGCCTGTGAAAAAACTGGAGGATTTATCTGCTAAACAGACAGATATTTTTTCACAGGAGTAGGTGGAGACCAAACACAGAGGTAAAGGAGATATATAACATTAAACTGTCCTGAAATTTGACTGCAAATGAATGATGATGTTGGTCTGTAGTGGCTGCAGCTCATCAACTCTATGACATGATGATGCAACAGCTTAACTAACAACTTGTTTCTGATTTTTGTATTTTTAAAGCTGTATTTTACAGCTCGATCATTTCCAAATACTTTCCAAAAATAATTGTCACAGAAAGAGATACATATGTAATTTGGTACTAATCGCAGAGAACACTATATATGGTACACAAGCATATTCTGACCTATCGCAGAGAGTCTCTTGGTCGGGGTACAGTAGGTTAGCTCATAGATATTCAAGCTATGTAGCTCTCTACTTCCCAACACTGCTATTAATAGATTAATTGTCAAATAATAATTACCTGGGTATAAATGGAACATTTATTTTAAGCGCATTTTCCTTTATGTAATTAAATGTGTAAAGTAACTGCTTGTAATTGAATGTAGTGCTGAAGAAGTACAGAGTAATAAAATGCGGAGGTAACTCAAATGTGTTTGCACAGCGAGAACGGTCTTTGCAGTAAATGTACAATCCACCGCTGTCAAGACAGATTTAGAGGATAATAAGTGAAACCAAGATTTCTGCTGCAGACATTTTTCATCTAAACATTCTTTCGGTCCTCTAAAAAGATCCAAACCATCCCTCAAAACTTACAAAACGCTTGCAGCACTTGTTCCTTTTGCTTTTTTTTTTTTTTTTTTTGGAGGGGGGTGTCTGTCTAAAATGTTGACTGCTGTTTAACAGGACACAGACTCGGGGATGTACACGTGCGTGGTAACCAGCGCCACAGGGGAGTCGAGCTGGAGTGGGATGTTGACTGTCAGAGGTACTCACACCACTCACACTCACGCTCTGTCTCTCTGTTACACTTCACACTCTGTCACTCTCACACTACACCTCCATGCTGAAGAAACTACACGCTCTACACGCCAGTGTTCCTCATGAGGGAAAAATCTACTCGAGTTTCAGACAAAAATCCTGATCATGGCAATAAAATAAAAAATGGTTAAAAAAAATACTGTCCTGTTCTCGTTTGTGTAACAGAGGATGGAATCTCTTCAGTGTCCAGAGTGTCTGAGTTCATCCAGCTCCCGGGGCCTCCGCAGAAGCCTGTGGTGACGGACGTGACCAAAAACACCGTCACCCTCACCTGGCAGTCCAACCCTCATGAAGGTGGGGCTGCTGTCACCTCCTACATCATCGAGGCCTTCAGGTACACAGTGACACGGGAATACATTGTGAATACATTTTTAGCAGCAGCAATTTAGACATTTAAAGGTGAGAGAATTGATGCCTCACTCATTTCTGTTAAACGTTAACGACATCGTGGTTTGTTACCTTATTTTAGCGTCAAAACTGAAAACAGTGGGAAACAGTTGGCCTGTCTCTCTGCAGAGGTAGAAAATAAACCCTGTGGCAGCACCTCTAAACTTACTAATTAACACTGTTTCATCAGTCCAAAAGCAATGTAAAAATGACAAGTTTTGGTTTTACAAGGAGCTATGTGCTATTCTAGTCCCTGCTGACTGGCTGGCATCCTCACACTGGCACAGCGCCTTTAACTTTTAACTTTTATTTTTGTCACGTATGTCTCCTGCAGCCCAAATTTACTTCTGGCTGAGATAAAGCGCGGCAAAGGCGTTCTCTACTGAGTATCATGTTTTTGCATAACTTGATTCAGGTGTCTCTATCTTAGAAAGTCAACCACACTCACTCTGCTTCTCTTTTATTGCATTCCAACTATTCCCGAATAATGAAGTCTTCTTCATTTAGAGTTATTAGACCTCGGAGATGACTCATCTCCGCCGGAGGGAGAGACAGTCCTGTTAAGTGACGTCCCGAAGTGAGACCGTGACACTCACTGCAACAGTATTTAGCTGTGGCATCCCGAGGAGAGCAATAGCAGCTCTTAACAACCAACCAGAGGCCTTAGTAAGACAGACAGTGAGTGAAAGAGGAGACAATTACTGCAGTGGTCAGCTTGGCAGCTCTGTCCTGTCCTGGGGCAAAGGAAGGAGGGGATGCTAGCCAGTTGGAGAGTTCACTCATTACAGAAGTAGGAGAGAGGGTATAGGCAGAGCGTGCAGACACAAACACACACACACCACACACACACACACACACACACACAGAGGTCCAGTTAGCTCTGTGTGGAATGAAAACGCTCGGTGTAGCAGGCTCGCACGCAGAGCCGGTGATGAAGATTTGCTCGCTGTTGCACGCTCCACCACCAGCAAATTGTTTGGAAATGTTGGTTTTCAGGCATCAGCAAGAGGAAGGGAAGACGTACGAGCTGATATTTCAGTGCTGCAGCATCCCTTCTCCAATACGCCACATAACAACACTTAGATTTCTCTTCTGAACGAGAGGAAATCTCGGTGGATTTGCGTGAAATCAGCGGTTTCCAAAAAAAAAGGATGACTGCATGGCTATTTAAATGGCAAGACTGTTTCTCTGGAGAACATTTAGCAAGAAAGGTGGCAGAGGAGAAACCACTGATGACAGGAAAAGGCTGTGGCCTGCTCGTTGTAATTACCTCGCCATTTTCTCCTCCACGGAGTTGAGGAAAATGTTAAATTGTGCTCATGCTGTTTGATAGTCCCCGTCCCTGCGCAGCACCGGGCTGCTGTTTTCTCACCGGACTCATTCAGAAGCTGTCGTTAAAACCTGCCGCAATAAAAGGAGGGAAGAAAAGTTGTCATTGTTCTGTCCACCAGCTGGGAGCAGAAATGTGTTTTTAGAAACACAGAGTCCCCTTGATCCAAGAAGCGGCTGATATTTACATTTAATCATGTGTTCATTCATTAACTAAAAGTCAACAGATGACGCTTTGCATTTCTGACACTGTCCTGGTAATTTAAAGGAGTTGTAGGACATTTTTTGGGAGATTATGACCAATCTCATATCTGACTGTCACATAAGAAGCTAAAGCAAAGAGAAGATGTCACACTTCAATTAGTGAGCTTGAGAGGTGGTGGTAGGAAGATTGTTTTTACTTTTTCCCCTCTGTATGTAGTATTTATGCTAAGATAACTTGGACGAATGAATGAATACGTCCATTTCCTAAAATGAAACCAGTAGAAATAAGGTTCAGTTGCTGCCCTAATCCCAACTAATTTGTCATTTCCCCGGGAAATCACTCTTTGTATCTCATCATCAGGAAACATCGCATTGACTGTTTTTAGAACTAATAAAAAAATAGTAGCTGGTGTTGCCATATTACAAACAATATCAAATTCACATCACTTTTTCTGACACTGCCTGCTCTGTCGGTGCTATCGGGCTATCAGCACTGGGCCATGAGTTGTTACTTTCTTATCTCAAGATTAGATAATAGTGAAGCTGTGATCTCAAGACAAAGTGTTCACACAGAGAGCGGCACATTTGCCTATAGAAACTGTACGTCATGCTGCCTGCTGACTGCATGTTGCTATTTAAGGCAGCAGACATCCTCCTGATAAAGATCTTGACTGTCAACACCTGACTTTCCCCCAAATGCTATAATAATCAAGATTTATTGTTTTATCTCACTGTACTGGTGTAGTAAGCCTATAATAGCAAGTGAAATATACCTTTTATCCCCTCACAGCCAATCAGTGGGCAGCACATGGCAAACGGTGGCGGACCACGTGAGGCAGGAGAGGCACACGGTCATCGGACTCTTCCCAAACACCGTTTATCTCTTTATCGTCCGAGCGGTCAACTCTTATGGCCTCAGTGACCCCAGCCCGATCTCCGAGCCTGTCAGGACGCAGGGTGAGTTGCATCAGCACAGCTTCCTCTTTTTCTGATTGCACTCTTGCACAATACGACTCCCACTGATTTCAGTTTTAAAAAAGCCAGAAATTAGAGATACTGAAAGCTGGTGTGTGTGTGTATGTGTGTGCGCCACGAGGTTCAGAAAATGTTGCTTTGCATGTGCTGCCTAAAAAACTAATTGCTTTCTCAGTGTGATGCTCTTCAGCCTTTAGCAATGTTGAATTTCATCAAAAAGCTCTTCTGTTTTTTTTTGTTTTTTTTTTAGCTGAATAGCTGCTACTGAGCTGTTTTATTTTGGCGTGGCCTGAATAGATTTCTCTGGTGTTTCAGATGGGAGTCCTACAGAACAGGGTGTGGACCACAGACAGGTGCAGAGGGAGTTAGGAGAGGTGTCTGTGTACCTGCAGAAGCCTGTGGTTCTATCTCCCACCAGCGCCAGGATTTCTTGGACTGTGAGTTGAATACTTGGCTGACGGAAAAGTGTCTACATTTCAAAGTCGTCTGGCGGAGTGCGGAGGACACGCTAATCTCTGAACATTAACTTCAAAACCTCCTCCAAACATTATGTGCCGCAAGCAGATTACCTTGAAGTTCAAACACAGCGGGCTCTGCTTTTGATTGCTGATGTAAATGTGGAACTCCGCCTCTGTTTTCTTTTTGTTTCGCCAACTTTGTTTCGCAGGTCGCCCTTCAGTCTCGATACATTCAGGGTTATCGTATATTTTACCGGACCATCGGCAACTCCTGGTCGGTCCAGGATGTGGAGGCCACTTCTGACCAAAGCACCATTTTAGCAGATCTGCACAGCAACACAGAGTATGAGGTGAAGATACGGCCTTTCTTCAACGAGCTGCAGGGACATGACAGCCTCATGGTTGTGCTGCGTACGCCTGAGGAGGGTATGAAATGCTTATCAACAACTCTGCTGAATGACATGAATGAATGAAAGTCAAGCTAAATAAGATTTAAACTATTCTTAAATAGTATTGTCTTAAAAGGAACCATTCATGTTTTCAGAAATTTATTTCTTGATGAAAACACAGATTCCAGTCTCATGTACATTTGTTAAATATAAAGTTACAGCTTATAGCTGAACATACAGGCTAAAAACAGCTGGTCTGACTCTGTCCACTCACCAGCACCTCTAAAGGTCAGCCAGTAACACACTATATATAGTTTATTTGATCTGCATGAAAACTGAAGTCTAAAAATGAACAGTTTTCTTCTCATGTGCTGAACTTCTTCTTGGCCGGGTGCAGTGATTTTTTTGAGTCTTGACATTACAGAGTGGTTGCCACACAGTCATCAGTGACACCCTCCTCCCTGTATTTCCACCTGTGAGTCTGTACGATAAGTTTAAAAATCTTAACTGGCTTCTGAATACAGACAGATATGGGCGGGGTATCAAGCTTTAGCTTTTTAACAAGTTGGATGACGTTAGATAAAAACAGAGCAAAAAAAAAAGTCATCTGCCAGGAGAGTTTTATCAGATCAGATGAATATACAAAATTGTGACATATAATGAGAATAATGTTTACAATTATAATTAAATAATGAATGCATATTTCTTTCAAAGGCATTCCCATTTTTTTCTGAGAGATAGCACCAAATGGCATGGCTCAATTAGGGAAACTTCTTATTAAGAACGGGAACAGGAAATTACAGACCCGTGGAATCGAGTGTTAGTCGAACCATAACGCTGTTATCAGTTAATAATAATAGAAATATTACTTTCCTTCTTATCTGTGTCTCCAGTTTTAAGTGCACCACCGCAGGCTGTATCAGTGGTTCAGCTCACCAACAGCACCAGTATCAGTGTGTCCTGGGAGCCTCCGCCTCATAATACTCAGAGTGGCATCATCCGGGAGTACAAGGTGAGATGACAGCTATCAGTGTATGACTGCACCCGGCTCCCGAGACAGCACCTGACTGTCTGCTTAGTCAGTGTGTGACGCAGACAGCAAAAAATAAAGGGGAACAAATTGTTCTTGTGATCCAAGATGTTTGTATTTTTATGCAGCTATTACTCAGTGTTGTTCAAATTTGTTGTTTAGATACTTATGAAAAACACTGATTTTAATTAACAATTAGTAATTACTCATTGCCTCTTATCCGCTGCCAGTACATGCGCTGGTGCCGCAGAAAGAGACTCAATTTTGTCATCAGATTGTCGGCTGAATGCTGACGGTCCTTGTCATCTGTTTGCTCTGTGAAAAAACACTGAGTTCTGATTATCTCTCTCTGAGCATGAGCGCAACACTGATTACTAATCATCAGGCTGCTATTCCAGGGATGAAAAAAAAAAAGGAACACGCAGTTCTATTGTTTTGATTTATTCTTTCCATCTGGGTCTGCACGGAGAAAGTTGTGAGAAATCCACACAAGTCTGATCATGAAATACCAGATCCTTCTGTATGTGGAGGCTCATCAGCCAGAGGCAAGGATCACTCTTAATCCCCTTAAACATTCAATTTGCTGAAAACTGCACACAATGTTTTGTACAAGCCTCTCAGGGCTTAAATGTTAAAAATTGAATGTTGAATCACACAAGCAGGGTTTTAAAGGATAACTTGTCATTGCAAAACCGTGATTAATAAAAAGGTAATTTATTGGACATCATGCATTGTTATTATACTGGAGCACTAAGAACATTTATCCAACTGCTTTACTAATGCACTGAGGATAAACCAAATATTGTACTTTTTGACAAATTGCTGCAGATGAAATTACACGTCAGTATGTGGAACTGTTTAAATTCATCCACTGTGAAACTGAAATGCATCATCATGACCGCTTTTATTTTGAAATTTTACATTTTTCTGTTAATTTTAGATGTTTGAAGTGAGATTATGTAACTTCAGACAGAAGAATTAAAGCTTTCTTCGTATGTATGCACAATTCAATTCAACGTAAACAGTCTCACACTGGCATTACTGCATCAGTTGACTCCTTTTTACTTTCATGTAACATACACTA
>JAOXYL010000059.1:9148130-9159663 GCA_028564955.1 Terapon puta
TGCTGCATCTTTTTGTTGGAAATATGCTTTTTCAATTCACAAATGTGAAGATAGATGCCGTACTAATGTCTTTATAGTTAATATGTCAGCAGCAGGTAATCTTATCTTTGCATAAATCCTGTAAACTGCTCACCAGCTCTGTCCAAAGGTCGATCAACAAGTATGTCTAAATGGTATTGAGCCCATTATAGAGGATCTTGTTTGTGTCATCAATACAAATGCTTAAGTCTAAAAAGTTGCCCTCTCAGTTATAACTTATAGGAGTCTTGATATTACTGTGAAGTTGCCAGACAGAAGTGTAACAGTGGCATGAGAAATATAAACTTCTCCTCTGACCCTTGACAAGAAAGCAAGCGTTTCCCAAAATGTCAAACTGTCGCAATATTGAAATCTAAATGATGAAGGATGACACATAAAGGTGATAATACCTCTCTTTTCTTCTAGCTCTCCCACTGGACAAGACTTCAACGGCGGTGAAGAAAGGCGGGAACCTCAGCATATCAGAGCAGATCACCAGCGTCGTCCGTCAGCCGGCCTTCATCGCGGGACTGGGCGTGGCGGCGTGGTTGGTGCTGATGGGCTTCAGCGGGTGGCTGTACTGCCGACACCGCAGGAGGAAGCAGCTGGGACACTACACCACATCCTTCGCGTACACACCAGCAGGTTGGAGGGATAAGATTTGACTTGTCTATTTTGACGGCTGTTCAAAGCATTAACTGGGAAATATCACTTAAGTCTGCAATGTGACATTTTTTTGAGGGAAGGAAGATTGCAGAATAATGAACTGTAAAAAGCAGAAAATGTTACATTGACGTGACCCTGAAAATTTTCCTCACACGCTCAGATGCCGCATCATATTGGTTATATATCCCTTGTTCGTGAAAAGGAGACGTTTGAGGGAGAAAAAGAGGCTTCGGTCGCAGCCAACCGTCAGATTTTGTTTTCAACAAGTGACAGTGACAAGTTCTTAATAGGCCGCTGAGAATATCTCCAGCGGTGATGAATGTTTTCAATTTTACTTTGTATTTCAGCAAAACGGTGCATGTGCTTTCACTGCATCTTCAGTTAATTGAAATGTATTCATCCCCACTGGG
This sequence comes from Terapon puta, assembly GCA_028564955.1. Lineage (NCBI taxonomy): Eukaryota > Metazoa > Chordata > Actinopteri > Centrarchiformes > Terapontidae > Terapon > Terapon puta. The sequence goes on from JAOXYL010000059.1 coordinate 9,149,225, forward strand.
CAGTTTTTCGAAGGCAGGAATAAAGGCAGCATATGTAAACAGTAACCACTACATGCAGTTTATTTTAAAATCTGCCCTTTGGCACAGAAGCACATAAACACATCAGTTTTTTTTCTGACTTTGAGACGTATTAGTTCATGTTCATACAATACTCAACGGGCAGCCCAAAGCTTTAAGAAAAACATTTTGATTTTACCATGAATATCTAATATCACTATGTCACTAATGTCAAAAGATTGGATTATTAACCATCTTGGATGGATCATGGATTCCATTATCATCCTGTTCGTTTAGATGCTGTAGACTCTAGAGACGGCAGTAAAAGCAGGAAGCTTCATCGACTCATCACCATGACATCTACATTTTATATAAAGATCTCGTAGCTGCTGATATATGTAGGTCAACCGCCTATCTTCATAAGGAATCGATTAAATTATGCACTCTCAAACCCCACGTGGGGCAAACTGTTTATTCTGATTGAAGCCTAATTCAGTTCAAAATGTATTTATCTTCCAGCGAATCTTTTGCAAGATGGATGATTCATCCTCTGTGCTGTAAAACAAGATTTATGACTTAAGAGCTTTTTTTCTTCTTCCAGTCGGCTTTGCTCACAGTGAAGGATCAGGGATCATCAACGGAGGGTAAACTGAAGATAATGGATTATATTTAGATACAATTTGCCGCTGAGTATTTTATGCAAAGAAAAATGCAGTGATATAATCTCACCTCTCTTCTTTCTAGGCCTGGTTTGTTGGGATCAAACATGGGTAACTACCCCTGGCTGGCCGACTCCTGGCCCACCCCAAACCTTGCTCACAGCAAAGACTCTGTCAACTGCTGCTCCGGAAAACTGGACTCAGACAGATACTATAACAGTAAGAACTCCCTCCCTGTGAATGTTAGATCAAATATCTCATCTAGGGTACAGTAGTTAAGACAGAAAAATTAATTAATTAATAAAATATCCTTCTTAACGTAACATAATTATTTTCTGTTCAGCAGTAGGCATCATGAACTACCCGAACCAGACGGAGAAGCGCAGCACGGCGTCCAACGACAGCCCGATCTACAGCACCATCAACACAGCGGCCGAGGACGACCTGCTGGCGTACTACGACACTTACTCCAGTACGTCCTACAACCAGGGTCCTGACCCGTACAGCAGTAATCCAGTACTGTCGAACAGCGGCCTTGTGGGTCTGGAGCAGGACCTGGACCAGTGGACCATCCAGTCCGGTCAGTCCGGGTCTGAATACGCCAAGCTCCAGTATACCAAGAAAAGCGGTGAGAGAGGTATTTTTTTCTGCCTCTGTGATCTATTTTAATTTGATAAAACGGGGAAGAAATTGCAGTCACAACTCTCCTGATTTGATCCGATGCAGCCTGAATGAGTAACTGCATTTCTTGCCAAACAAAAATAAGTATCCGTGTTTAATTTTGTATCCATTTTTAAAGTTTATAGTCAATTTGAGCCAAGTTACATTCACCAGGAATTTACTGTGTGATGTGGTGTGAGCTTGAGTACTGTTACCATGGTTACTACACCTTACATAATTATTTCAAACAATGATTTTAAAGGTGTGTGTTTGATGCATTTTATATTCCTGGCAAACATTTTTTATGGACATGGTGTAAATTCAGATATACTGCTTATCCAAAGAATGAGTCTTAATGTAATACTTTCTACAATACAAAGTACTGTTAAATGTAGGCTTGGTTCTCATTAATATTCCCATCATGTGCATGTGCACCTGTGCATGCAACAATATTAACTTCACAGCAAACACCACAATCGTGAAAAATCTAAAATGACCTTTTTTGCACAATAAAGAAATTAAGAATGCCAGAAAATTGCAGAAATGTCTAAATAATTTGGGTGAAAACGGTGACAAATATTGATAGCAGAGATTTGATTAAGGAAAATACATGGTTCATGCAGCATGGTAACAAGCAACAATCACTCTGTATGGTATTGTATATGGAAAACTATAATTTAGCACTTGCAGGCGAGTTATTGATGCTTCTAAAGTAAGTCTTTGATTAAGAATTAAGCACGTTAATTAATAATTTTTATGACATATTTTTTTAAATATTGCCTTGTTTTTCCTGTGAATCTTGTCTTAATACCTTTTTTATGGACAGCGCTTTCTGTGCCTTAAGATTTGAATGGAAACACAGTTACTCAGAACACAAAACAGGGAAGGTTAAGTGCTCAGTTAGTTTCACACACAGACATCCAAGGTTAACGTACCAATGAATATGAAAAAAACTGTTTGAAAGAAAGAAACATCCTTCAGGCATTCACAAGCAGAATCCAGAGAACAGAGGCTTTTAAAAGCCTGCATTTAGTTCACCATTTTAACCATTTAAAACATCTAGCTGTTGAAACCTCAGGGTCAAAGTGGAAATCATAAAGCATAGTGATTACACCTTGCACACTATATGACATTTTATATTTTGCCTTTGTAGACAAACTGGTAAAGCAGAAGTCCATCGGCTCCTCGTCCAAGTCTGCTCCTCTCACCTGGGTGGATGTTTTATCGCTGCCTCTCCCAGCCAACAGAGACAGAGGCCATACAAAGTCAGACAGACAAAAGGAGCAACACAGGTGAGACTTATCTCTAACATCAGAAAAATTTAATAATTGTACATCTAGAGCCTTTTTTTCCCACCTCCAAAAGCATGATTGCTTTTTGTGCCGTCTGATTCTCACTCTATAAGTTTATTATTAGCAGCAAGACCTCTGACTTCACCTACATGACAGACAGAGTTAAAGCAGATGGATATCAAACCTGCCCTGTAACTCCGCCAAGGCTGTCAAACAGAACTTGAGTGAAGTTTGAAGTCTGGGGAGTTTTTGAATTAACAACAGTTGCGTCTGCAGGCAGTGAGTAGATTGCGCTTCAGGGTGACGGAGGAGGGCGTCTCCTCTAACTAGTTCTGACAGATTAGATTGCGGACATAACGGGGAGGGCCGGTCTGACTGTGCCGTGTCTTTTGTAATGACATTAGCCACTGTCTGACAGTCTGGATTAGTACTTTCCATTTTCAATGACACGTCCATCATTAAATTAGCCCCGACGGCACTGAAGTGCCAACAGAAATCACTGAGGTGGTTCTTCTCTCAAACTCTCTCTTCATTCTGTTTTTCATATGAACAAGATCATTTTATTCATAATTCTTTACCTATGTATATTTCTTATATTTAACATTTTTACCACAATAGCTCTGCATCTTTATGATAAAAATGTTGTTTTTTCTGTCAACCACTATGATCCAGACTGAAATATTCGCTGGATTTTCATGAAATTTAGTGCAAACATTGACAGTCCCCAGAGGATGAATCTATCTGTCTTGTGTCATCCCCTGATTTTCCTCTGTGAAATGTCTCTACAGCTTTTTGACAGATTGTTTCCCTAAGGCCAATTTGTAATAACTTTAGTGAGATTTTATATTATGCATCATCATCATCTGCTCAGATTTTTAGTTTGGTTAATAAATAGATATACTTAGATAGATACACTTCATTAATCCCAAAATAGGAAATTACAGGGCTTTTTTGTTTATTTTTTATTTTTTTAGATAGATATACTACAGACCTGAGTCATACCTTAGCTCATTAAAACACTACACTAAGATGTTAGTGTTTAGCTCAAAGCACTGTTGTACAGCCTCACAGAGCCACTGAAATGGCTGTGGACCCTTTTTATATATATATATATATATATATATATATATATATATATATATATTAGTAGGTTTCTCGTGTTCAGTGTTTCCCTCCAAGACACACACTCACGCTGCTGTTATTCATCGTCCTGCCTTCCAGCTCTGAGGAGGAAGATGACGACTGGTGTCCTCCACTGCCTGCCAGGACCTACCTGATGGACACCTCCAGGGAGGAGCTCTCCAGCCCGCCCTTCAAACTGGACGAGCAGTCCTACGGAGCAAAACTGATGTCTTCCCCACAGCGAGACACGCACAAGCCCGGCGACAGTCCACGGCTGCAGCACTTTGACCTCTTGACCCGTCACCAGTCCAGCACCCATGTCTCCCAGTCTAACCCCGATCTGTTTATCAACACCAAGACCCGGGATGCCGGTGAGGGGTACCACACCCGCCAGTGGGCAGAGGATTTCAAAGGAGAGAGCCTCGGCAAAGGTCAGTTCAAATTCAGTTTAATGCCTCACATCTTTGGAAGTGGCTTCCCAAGAAGCAGCCCACAACCACACTGTCATGTATAATTTAGCTTATGATGTTACCTAACTGAAAGTATTTGTACGTGAAAATCATGTCGCATTTATTCAGCGTGCAGCTCAGTGTTCTCTAGTTTCCCTCTAAGTTTCCGGAGGATGACATCAGTGTGCTTTCACGTCAGGACAATCTGCGGCTCCTGCTGCCGAGCTGAGCCCCGCAGCCCAGGCACACAGATCCAGGAGTAAGAAGAAAGCACCCAAGGATGGACAGCTCAGACGGGAGCTACACAACCAAGCAGGTATGACATACTGTTTGTACCACACTGACTTATTTAGATTTGGATATTACAATTCATAAGATTATTTTAATCCATATTAGTGTGGTGGCAATATCAGTGTGGTATCATCGTCTCAACAACTTCCGGATGGATTTCCGTTCAGGTTCCCCACAGGATGAATTGTTATCACTTTACTGACTTTTTAAATTTTTTTTTATTTAGCATCATCAACAACCCAAATATGTCACACAGTTTGTTTTATCATCAAATACCTGCATCACCATTTGCTTCAGCTTTTGTGTTTAGTGTTAATTGGCAAGTGTTAGCATAATAATACTAAGGTGATGAAATATAGTAAACGTTTTATCTTATCAACATCGGCATGTAAGAGAGTCGTATTATGTGCCTGACCCTTTGTAGGCCACAACCGGTCTGCAGTCTCCAGTGGTTGCCCGGCAACTGGTCACGGGCAACATAATCCAACATGGCAAATGATCATTTTTAAATGCATTTTCTGTATGGATTAAACAACAAAAGATATGGCATGTGAATCAGTGGATTTTAAAGGCACTTGTGGGTGGATGGAGCTGCTTCAGGGCAGATCCGGGATAGCTGTTGCTAAGCTAAGCTAAGCAAAGCATCATCATTTGCTATAGGCATGAAAGCAAATACTTGCATGTTGCAAAATGTATAACCACTCCATTAAAATAGTATTTATATCTGCAGTTTATTGTTTAACTATTCCATTAAAGCAGAGTCGCTATCTGTAGTTTGTTAATCGCCGTTGATCAATCATATGCAGAACTTCCCCCTCCACCAGCCCCTCCCCCTGCAGATGACTCTCTGCAGCTCCTGGCTGATGTTTTGAGCTGCAGCCGAACAGACAGCGAGGGGAAAGAGGGGAGCAACTCACCCACTCTTCAGAAGAAGGGGGAGCATTTCTCACCCCAAAGGAGAGGACCTACAAAGTGGTCATCACAGGGTAAATTAATGATGCGACGCTTGCCATTCTCTGTCTGTCAACAAGAGAACAATTTCTGTCTCTGCGTGCCATTTGCTTTCACAGCTGGAACGCAAGTAGATGTGTATTAATATTGTATTAATAGCATTGTGATGCTTCATGCAAATCCCTTTGAGCTTAGAAAGAGCCAACTGCCACCAAGTGCATGCACACGTGTTATCCCACAGTAGAAGCTCTGCTTTTCGTGGCAGGGGGTCTATTTTCAGTCTGCTCCACCACTTAGGGTTTAACCTATATAAATACAGCTGTAACTTGACTGATTTCTTTGTCATCCACAGATGAGAATGTAATCCCATACGGACAGTCCAGCTTTCTGCCCAACGTCCAGATGTCAGGCTACGGGTCCCTGGGTGGGGGAGTCTTTTCGCAAGCCTCCACCGCCGGCCGGAGGAGAGATGAGGTACGTCTGGGCTCACAGTGGGAAGCGCCGAGCCAACATTGTGTCTGCAAAGTGGAGGTCACAGTCAGTTCAGCAGTAAACTGAGGGCGGCTTGAGCTGCTTGACAGCTTCCCTAAAACAGTGCATGGCAGATGTTTCCCGTGGGTTTTGGATAGTTATCTAACATAGTGACTCAAGAAAAGGCCAAAGTTTCCAAATGTCTCCAAGTTGAATCCCTTCACACAAAGCAGAGAATTGAGAGGTTATTTGGGTCGCTGTTAAAAGCTTCTTCCTCGTGTGTAAGTGTGCACTATGCACACAAAACAAGCACATCAACATGTATGCTTTAATATTAAAGGATGAAATAAGACATTAAAGTGATACACCGAAATATTTGGCGTTTGCTCAGTCTGGAAATTGTCACAATGTTGCCGAGGATTGTGACCTAATGTTTCCATAACACATGTATCAGTCAATCCACTTTGTTCGCTATTCACAAATATACTCAGTATCTTCAACATCATGAAATTATTTGGCACCTCTATTTTTTTAGATAATATTTGTCCATTTAGATTGTGTGGTGTGCTGGATAAGTCACTTTTTTTATGTTAAAAAAATAAGTCCGTTATCTCAGCCTTGCAAGGAATCAGAATTACATGAGGCTGATGTATGTTTAGGCACTGCCAACATTATCACACAGTTTTGGCTCTTAGCAAATGTATCATTTTAGGCAGATAAGTAATAAGAAACTGCAGAGCAGGAAACAAAATGTTAATTAATGGAAGTTTCCATCCACTTCCGTTTTTTTAATATTCCTCAGCTGAGAGCAGTCAGCAAGGTGTTGTGACTAAGAAAGATGCAGTCAAACATCATGATGTGGAAAACACAAAAGGCTTGTGATATTTATGTTTCTTTTATGTGTTAATTTGAGGATAGTTACAGGCTCCTAAAAGCTCCATACAGATCACCATGTTTTTTTGAATGACACTCAAAGTCTCATTGTTGTCTTTGTTTTCTTTGTTTCCTCCTAGAACCTCATGTAGACAGACGCCGATTACATGACATGACATCCTCCTTTTCCCTCCACGATTTCCTGTGTTTGCGAACCATCAATCTGTTGCCATGGTATCTTATGAAAATCTGAAGACGAAAGGGAAAGTGTCAAGGCTAACCATATGCCTTTTCACAATCTATTATCATTTTATTTTGATGAGTCGAATCTTTATTTTTTGTGATTTGCTTCACCCTCCCTCTGTGTATATAGACATCTTTGCAATTTTTTAAAGACGTGATCAGATATATTACTAAAAAAAAGAATCTGGGATTGAAAAAAAAAACCCAAACAGTATTTTTAGGCAATGGGAAATTAATGTAAGTATTACATTATTGTACAGCAGATTAATGAATGTATCTTCTGTTTACTCCTGACCATGAAACCATGACGATGTGTGTGTTTGACGAAAGACTGGAGAAGACATGAGGTGGAAAAAATGTGTTAATAAACCATCATATGTGTGTGAGTGTGTGTGTGTGGGTGTGTGTGTGTCAGTGCATGTGTGTAGTGTTTGTGTGTTTTACTATTTTTATCTCTCATCTCTGTGTGACTGTGTACTGTGGTATCCCTGTAGATCACCAGTGTGTTAGCTCTGTCAACATTTTTAAACTGACCAATAAAACATTTATTAAAAAAATTGTTCCTGTCAGAGTGTGAACTGTACTTAATGTTGTGGAAGAATCACTAAAGCATTTTTAGCCGTACGAGCAGCTTGGATCCATAAATGTCAGTGCCAATTTGGAAAACTTATAGAATTTGATGGACGGACTTAGATTTGGTACATATATATCCACCTGAACTGTATTAACTTATTGGTAACAGACTTTTTATTCACTGCCAGAATCGATTTGAAAATGTAATTTGGTCCATTTGGTTTATAACCTACAGGGCCATAAGTCATTAAGAAAAAAAAAATTTGTATGGACAATTTTCACCTAAAATGAGTAATATTTGCTTTTAAAAAATGCATCAACACAAATACTCCTTCTGAATCATCATTAATTACCTACTAGAAGTGTGTGGCAGTGTATGTATCTGCAGAAATTCTACAGTACCCCTTTATTTTCCTATTTTGCTGTGTTTGGGACATTTATGGGCATCAACGAACTTCTACAAATCACAACCGACAACTCCTTCTTGCACCTTTAATAATGTGTGCTCTCAAAGTAATAATTTGCATCAGGAAATAATTCATGCACTCAGTTTAATGCCAGATGATACATTTAGCCTCCTCCTTTTCTGAAGAGGGCACCAAATGTCTTTGGCGAGGTGCAGCTGAAAGTTTAAAGAAGACGGAGGATATTTATGGAGTGCTCCAGTGAGGAGTTATTATGAACTGGATAATACCTGCAGTACAATCAAAGGTTGTTTTTTTTTTTTTTGTTCTAATAGAAAAACTGTCTGGTAAGCTGATTTCAAACATAATGTATTATTATGTTGAAGTATATCCACATTTCTCAGTTCAAGATGAAAATTAAATCATATTTATCTTATGTCAAGAATAACAGAATTAACTGCATGAAGGTGATTAATTATGCTTAACTGAGCACACAAATAATTAATGCCCTTGAGTTATTAATAATTTGCCTGCACAACTCATTCCCAATTCCCATTTCACTCTGTAATGACCAAATACTTGCCAAACATTTCCATCAGTCTGTTTAGTGCTAATTATGTTGCTCACATTCAGAGAAAAACATGATGTATGAGTATTTGTAACATGTAAGACAAATTAAGTGGAGGTCTCTAACTGTGCGTAACCGTGTGTATGTGTGTGTGTGTGTGCGTGTGTGTATGTGTGGTCAACATAACTGAAATTGCCGGGTGAAATGCACAGGTCCTGGTGGAAATAACATTTAAAATAAAAGAACATTCCTCTTCATCAGGATTATAGGTGCCATCGTGTACTCCCACAGCATATTTCAGCTGAATAAATAAATTACATTTTCATATAATTAAAATTTTTCCAAGCTAAAATTGTAAATGCCTCTTACTTTACTATAGGTAAAAACTCACGATGGGCAGCCATAGAAAAAGGAGAGGTGAATGTCGCAATTAGTTATTCATCTGCAAAGTAAACTACTTTTGAGGTCCACATTTCAGTTGACTAAGACATTTATTTTTAATGTAAAGAAAAAAAAGCTGAAATGTATTAAAAGGCATCACAATTAAAAAAAAAAAATCTCTTAAAAACATTCCCAAAGGAGGACCTTATCGGACCCCCCTACAGAGATCTGGCTTACACGCCCAAGGTCCCTCAACGTACAGCCTCCCAGAGACACTCGAAAAATAACAGGAGATCTGAAATGGACTATTCAGGTGCTTTTCCAGCACGACTACCAAGAACAGATGGAGAGAAAGAGGAAAAAAAACAAGATGAGTAAGCTCAAATTCACTCTGTCAGAGCCAAATGTCCCTGAGGTCTGAATGAACTCAGAGTTTGTTATCTTGTAAAATCACTCCTCTGATACAAGATAGTGTGTAAGATTTGATGCCTTCTTCAGATTACAGTATCGTGAGAAGGCATGCTTTTGAAAATGGCTTAATGAGCGGAGGTAACCTTCATCTCGCTGTACGACTCCTGAAATGTGACAGCGAGGGGATATAAAAAGGCTTTGTTCATGCCTGCACCTTCATCTGCTGTCTACGCCTGTTGTGTGCAGATCTTTTTGGTTGAAGTATTACAGTATTTTGGCAGGGAGGCAGTTGGACGGTGTGGAAAGTGAGTTGGACTCCACTGCCTTTGGCAAATACCCACCGGTTCCCACTAGGCAGGGAGGATAATGGTAATCCGATGCAATTTGAAGGGGTTATGCAATTTAGAAGGGTTCTACAATTTTATGCTTTTAGGCCTGTGGCATGGATTAGGGCCTCTGTGGTTTACACACCCTCTCCCACACAGACCAGCCACAGTCTGGTACTGAGGCTAGTTTGCATGTGTCCATGTGTTTCTTCTGTTCTAGAAACTTTTCATTTACATAATTCCAAAGATTGCCTACAGACACGCTTTAAGTCATAAAAATACTATTTTACATAATTGGTGTCTGAATCATTTATATAAAAAAAAAACATATACTGCTTCTTCTTTTATTATGAATATGAAAATATTTTTCATCCTATAAGTTCAACCTTTACACACAAGATGTCTCCTGCTTTGTTGACAAGTCATTTTAAAGTTTCCACATCTAACTATAAGTTGCATATCGGACTACAATTAGCTTCCAGACATTTTTTCCTTATCTGAATCCAGGGTCTAAGGACAGAGGCTGCTGTATTTTATATCGATTATAAAGCCTTGTGAGGCAAATTTGTTATTGCGATACCAGTTGCATAAATAAAACTGACTTTACAGACTGGTATATATGAGTAAAATCAGTCCATATGCAGACATCTAAAACCCTCCTCAGCAGCTTAACTGCACATATATAACTCTGCATAGCAAAGGCCAGGCATCCAGGTGAAATGGCAACATATTTTTGAGTGGTAGGTAAATGAAAAAACAAACAAACAA
>JAOXYL010000059.1:9166440-9180008 GCA_028564955.1 Terapon puta
TAATTATAACCACCAACTACTCAGACCTGAACTCAAGATCATAAAATTTCTAAAGTGAATGATGTGATGTTATAAATTATTGATTCAACAGCTAAAAACAGCATCAGAATGTCATGGCAACCTTTATAGTTGAGGCAGTACAAGATGAACAAAGTTCATATTCAAAAAAATCTTTTATTCATTATTTTGCAAAGTGCTGAGCAATACCAACCATTTTGGCCACACATCCAACTTAGAAAGAATAACACTGTGGTAATGCAAACCTTATGTGGTTTAAATGAACACAATACAGTCGCTTGAAAAGCCCGCCGACCAGTATAAAGCCAGTAAGTGCTGCCTTAAGCCTGGAATACAAATGAAATAAAAAAACCCACTGAAGGCATTAAACTGTGATCACCTCTCACACCAACCTCAAAAGAGGAAAAAGAACAAGCTCAAGCAAGGACAGTCTAGTTTAGTCGACCTCCTCGATGGTAGGGCCGGAAGATGCTCCTCCTCCAGGAGCACCACCAGCACCGGGGAAGCCACCTGGCATCCCACCTGGCATTCCTCCAGGCGCCCCCCCTGCACTCTGGTACAGCTTGGTCATGATGGGGTTACACAACTTCTCCAGCTCCTTCTGCTGGTGCTCAAACTCATCTTTTTCTGCAGACTGAGCAAAACAGAGGAATTTAAGTACAATTATTTTAAGACCACATGTTTATAACCAAAAAACTGGGCTATCCTTTTATATTTCGTACCTGGTTTCTGTCCAACCAGCTGATGACCTCATTACACTTGTCCACAATCTTCTGTTTGTCCTCGTCGCTAATCTTGCCCTTAAGCTTTTCATCTTCCACAGTGGACTTCATATTGAAGGCATAAGACTCCAGGCCATTCTTGGCTGCCACCTTCTCTCTCTGCACGTCATCCTCAGCCTTGTACTTCTCAGCATCCTGGACCATACGCTCAATGTCCTCCTTGCTCAAGCGACCTGATGGGGTTTTATTTCAAAGAAAAACTAGGCTGAGTACTGCAAACAAAATTTAAGATAAGTCAAGTTACAGCATCAAAGTTATTGTTTATTCTTCTTCTACCTTTGTCATTGGTGATTGTGATCTTGTTCTCCTTCCCAGTGCTCTTGTCAACTGCAGACACATTCATGATGCCGTTGGCGTCAATATCAAAGGTCACCTCAATCTGAGGAACTCCTCGGGGTGCGGGGGGGATTCCAATCAGCTCAAATTTGCCCAGAAGGTTGTTATCTTTGGTCATGGCCCTTTCACCCTCAAACACCTGTAGATATAACATCAAATTTACCCATAAATAAAGATGTATTTGACATTTAAGAAGTTAGAAATAGTAAATAGTGAAGTATTCTTTTCATGGATGGTGGTCATACCTGAATGAGCACACCAGGCTGGTTGTCTGAATATGTGGTGAAAGTCTGGGTCTGCTTTGTGGGGATGGTGGTATTCCTCTTGATAAGAACAGTCATGACTCCTCCAGCAGTCTCAATGCCCAGAGACAAGGGGGTCACATCCAGAAGCAGCAGGTCCTGGACATTTTCTGACTTGTCACCAGACAGGATGGCCGCCTGAACGGCTGCAGAGCACAATGGGGAGGATTTTGAGTATTACACGTAGCTGATTTCTTGATTACCTCTTCAACAGAACGTCTGATGAGTTACTGCAACATTTATGGACATAAAGGAATCATACCTGCACCATAGGCCACTGCTTCGTCAGGGTTAATGCTCTTATTCAGGTCCTTCCCATTGAAGAAGTCCTGCAGCAGCTTCTGGATCTTGGGAATACGAGTGGAACCTCCTACCAAGACAATGTCATGGATCTGGGCCTTGTCCATCTTAGCATCACGGAGCGCCTTCTCCACCGGTTCCAGTGTTCCTCGGAACAGGTCTGCATTCAGCTCCTCAAACCGGGCCCTGGTGATCGAGGTGTAGAAATCGACTCCCTCGTACAGAGAGTCAATTTCAATGCTGGCCTGGGTGCTGGATGACAAAGTGCGCTTGGCTCTCTCACACGCTGTGCGAAGACGACGAACAGCCCTCTTGTTGTCGCTGATGTCTTTCTTGTACTTGCGTTTGAACTCGGAGATGAAGTGGTTGACCATGCGGTTATCAAAGTCTTCTCCACCCAAGTGTGTGTCGCCTGCTGTGGACTTGACCTCAAAGATGCCATCTTCGATAGTCAAGATGGAGACATCAAACGTTCCACCGCCCAGATCAAAGATGAGAACGTTCCTTTCGGATCCAACCTGTGATATGACATTATTTCATAATAATTTGGAAAAAGTATGGGAAATGTCAATTTTCAGCAGACAAGAAAGGCTTAAAAAATACCTGAGGTAAACCCTACTTTACCTCAATATTTATATCACAAGGTGGGCAAACATACAACTCACTATTATAAAGTAGTGAGTATTATACTCCCATCACATGATATACTGTACCTTATAGCCTAACACTCATTTTACCTTTTTATCCAAGCCATAAGCGATAGCAGCTGCTGTTGGCTCATTGATGATACGAAGGACATTAAGCCCAGAAATGGTCCCTGCGTCTTTGGTGGCTTGGCGCTGAGAGTCGTTGAAGTAGGCAGGCACAGTCACTACAGCGTTTGTTACAGTCTGCAAGAAAGACACAGTTTTATGTTACAGCAGTGAAGGAGACATTAAATATACAGTTTTAATAATGTTGAGTTAATGTGAGCTTCCAGATCTATTAAAAACTGTTACTTGCAGGGTTTAGTTTAAAACTCCATGTTCTGTAGATGGTGCAGCAGGAAATACTGCAGTAGAAGTAAATATATGTCCGTGTATTTGAAAAATATATACTTTTGTGAGGTATATAGTGCTCAAAAACAAAAGAAACAATCAAATAAACAAGTTTGTCAAACAAACTTTATAAAAACAAAGACAGGTGTACCTTTCCAAGGTACGCTTCTGCAATCTCCTTCATTTTAATCAGCACCATGGAGGAGATCTCCTCTGGGTAGAAGGTCTTGGTCTCTCCCTTGTACTCCACTTGTACTTTGGGTCGTGACGCATCATTAATGACCGTAAAGGGCCAGTGTTTCATGTCCGACTGCACAACGCTGTCATCAAAACGACGTCCAATGAGTCGCTTTGCATCTGAAGGATGGTAAAAGATTAGATATATAAGTAGGACTATTAAAAGTTATATCATCATGCTTGACTTGTCTATAAGAATATTTCATACCAAATACTGTGTTGTTGGGATTCAGGGCCACCTGATTCTTGGCGGCATCCCCAATCAGCCTCTCAGTGTCAGTGAAGGCAACATAACTGGGTGTGGTCCTGTTTCCCTGGTCGTTGGCAATGATCTCGACTTTGCCGTGCTGAAACACGCCAACGCAGGAGTAGGTGGTGCCCAGATCAATGCCGACTGCTGGTCCCTTGGACATGGTTCCTGGCAATATAAAAAGCATGAGCTGTTAACCACATATTGACACTAAACTAGAAATCTGCACATATGATGGATGAGTAACTTAAGCCCTCTCTTAGCACTGCGGGTGGCTACCATGATACACATTTGTAGTATGGAGTAATGAGGCTATTATCAGTGTGTGAGCTGCTCAAACACAAGTGGAAACAAGCAGTCTCAGCAAAGTAAAGGTCCACAGCACCTGTTTTCAAGCCTCCTCCGTTTGACAGCTTGGCAACGGCTGCTTTTATTGTGGCAACAGGCAACAGAGAGAGGAGGGGAAGCAGCAACTACCTTTTTGTAATAAACATTTTGTGAGTAAAAAAAATGTAAACTTCAATTGGCTGCTGTTGTTTGTATTACATAACAATAAAATCAATTTAAATTTAACACTAAACAAGCAAATGGGGGTTTGCTTGTGGGGCTCTGGAACATTATGAGAAGTTATTTTATTCAATAATATTAAAATGATATAATGTTTGAACTGTTTCAAAGGAAGAACCAGAGCTGATTTGGTAGCTGTCTGATTCATTTGCAGATTAAGTATGTATGAAGTATAAAGATGACTCATTGAACAGTAACTTCTTGGAACAGGCCTGGTGTTTGCTGTTGCTACAGTAGCAGAGCATCAATATACTGTAATGCTAGCTTAATGTTAAGCCACATGGGAGGTTATTATTGTTATTATTACCACTAACCCAGGCAATACCTCTCATAGTGGGGAGGAGGGGGGCCCTCTGGTCACTGCAGTGGGTAACAATGTGAAGGTCTGTGTTCTGATATCAAATTATGAGATTCAGTGAAATGCAAATTAAAGCTGAAACAATTAGTTGTAGATTCCATTAGCTAATATTAGATTGGTTGACTTTCCCCTGATTGGATCTGTTTTATTTTTCACTATTTCATGTCTTACATTATTATTGGATATTTTATTCCACTTTAAGGATGTAACATTTTAATTATCTTACTTTATTTACCTCATTGCAGTCCTGAAATACTTTAATGCTGGTTCAACCATGTAAACAAAGAACTTTAACTCTGTTTTGAAAAGTGCTAAACACATAAATAAAGTTTAGCATTATTATTCTGTACAATTATCTGATTTTTTATAGTCTAAATAACATTTGATTTATTGGTGAAACACATACTTATTTGGCAGGGAAGAGAAAAAAAAGGTGATATTTGCAAAGCCAAGCTGTGAGTCACATCAGAAATATGCAGAATCATATCTTGACTCCCAATCTCTTTGATTGTATAACAGGAAAGCCTTGTGGCTTTTATGCAGGACTATGCAAGACCCAACTTTTGATTTTTAATTTGCTCTACAAAAGCTAATGAGAAACCCTCAAATTCATGTTTTATATGATGTTAAGACAATGCACCTGCACTAAAAAGCCTCTTAACACCAGTAATGCTTCAGTTTTGGGGGATAAGAGGGGTGTTTTCTTTGCAAAGGATGTTCCAAGAGGAGGTTGCGGCATGTTGTGCTGCATCATTAGCTAAACAGCTCCAGCACAGGAGGGCGTGTCCCTTCATATTTGTGGAGGCTGGGAACTTTCTCGACTGTTCCTTTCACTTCCAACCAAACTTGCACCCAATTTGCAAGGAGTTACATAAACCTGCATACAGTCAAGTCTGCACACCAAATCCTGATGTGCAGTGCAAGCTGTGACAGAGGGGAAGCAGGCAGCCTGTTAGCAGCATCGCTTACACAGACCTGTTGGTCAACTTACATATCAAACAAAGGCTTTAATGCACAAAGACATGCAAGTAAAAGTTAAACTAACAAGGGAAGATGATATAAATCAGGATGCATAGCTGTATTTTAATAACGTCAAAGGATGTAAACAGCAAGAAAATAATGTTAGTTGTGTTAAATTGTTCCCTTATTGTTAAAATAAACTTAGCAGCCGTTACATTTTGCAACATTGAATATTATAAACATTTTTAAATTTAGTTCACTTTATTAATTTATCAGGTCTCCCACCAGTAAAAGTTGCCACAGTTCATTATCCTGGCTATACTCACCTGCGTTAAATTCAGAAAGTGTGTCGCTTTTTTCTCGGCTTATCGTCAAAAGTGGTTGTTTTTTTTTCTTTTTTTGTTATACTGTAGCCTACTTTCTGCCTCGGAGCAGCTCCTCCCCGTGTGGCGGCTCTCCGGTCCCTGCTGTCAGTGAGGGGGGAGCGGCCGCGCCTCCTCCATAACATCCCCGCTCCGAACTCTCTAGAACGCAGGAGGAGCGACGCTGGCCAATCGGCTTCGGCCTCATCACCGCTGTCCAATTAAAAAATACGGTCCGCACATTTCGGCAGCAGTTGCTATCACGATTAGGGGAGAAATAAGCGAAAATTAGAGGCCTCTATTTAGTCAGACTCTCCGAGATCACAGGTGTCTAATTTCACTCAATAAAGTTCTGTATTTCAAGAATAAGTTTTTTATTGAAAATATTACGGATAGTATATTAAGAAAAGAGTTCTCACTCATCCACCATGTATACATCAATAGTGTACATATGTAATGCAATTACACAATGTAATTTATATTTGTCTGTAGTTTGCACTAGCACTTTACTATATGCTGTATATAGATATTATATCTTAAGTCATTATTGCTTTTTATTTACATTTATGTATAAACTTCCCCCCAGCTACTTGTATATTCATAATCCTAAAATAATATCATTGTTCAGCTTTATTGTTATTGTTTTTAGCTGTATGTCTATTTCTGTCTTACTGTAAATTGTTCTTGGAGCTGTGTGTGAGCTCATTTAGTTTAGCTTCTTCAAACGTATGGTGTAATAAAAGTGCTAAAATTAAAAGTATAAAAGGCAGAACAATTCCCACTGTGACTATTATATATAATTAGACTATGACTCATGTCTAAATTTAAAAATTGGGGTGGAGTTGAAGTAGACAGTGGAATGGAAAGAATACAAATAGAGTTCAAGTACTTCCAAAGACTTGGACTGAATAAAAACAAAATTGTGCCAGTATTTGGGTGACAATACTGTATTTCTAAAGAAGCTATATGTTTGATTGAATGCAGTCTAGAGCTGACACTGTTGGCCTTGTTAATTAATTAGGCTGTGGTCAGAAATCTGCCACTGTTTTGATAACTGATCAGTAATTTGTTCACTGTCATTATTCCAGCAAAATGCAAAACATTCTCTGTTTTCAGCCTCTGCAGTTTGAGGTTTTGGTTCCTGTCTCTGATTTACAGATTTGTAAATTGCATATTTTGAGGATTTGGAATATAGAAATGCTACGTGTGGCTTCTTGGAAATCGTTGAATATTTTTCCACACTAATTGATATCAATCCTTTGTAACAGCCCTACATTGCTGTGCTGTATAACTGAAAGTAACAAAGTACTCTACACAAGTGCTTGATGGAGTAAAAATGTCATCATGCAGAAGTATCTCACCAAAATATTTTTAAAAGTGCTATTTTCTGCTACTGAATTCTTCTGTTTCAAGAATGAGTCCTAAATTGCATCGATGCAAGATGCATCATTATCTTATAGTACCAGGACCACATATAGATACGTAAGTATAAAAACATATAAAGCAGTAAAAGTTGACTTGGACTTAACCAGGAAAGATCAGGATGCTGCATAGACACATTAATGGTAGTCCTATAATATTAAACATGCCACTTTAACCCTGTAAAGCCCAAATCACGAAATATTTGCCAGAAAATTAAAAATTTGAAACTGGATTGTTTATTGAATCCAGACAAAATTTGAATCTGACAAAAGAAAAAAAATTAGCATATATGATTTTTAATTTTTATCATTTTTGCTACATTCTGCATTTTGATTTCTTTTTTGGTTATTTTATATTACACTTTTGATTGTATGCATCAGGTCTTTCAGGAAAAAAATAAAATCACACTGCTCATGTTGAAGGCTGAAAAAAATCGTATCACATATGATACATTTGGCTTTATAGGGTTAAGGGGGGTCTTTCTACTGATCACGCTTCTAAAACTTACATTTGTAAGGCTTTTACTGCTTTTACTGCTTGTAGACTATATTTTACTGTGCAGTATTGAAAGTTTTACTTGTGTAAAGGAGGAGAGCATGTTCCACCACTAAAGACAGACCGTTGAGGTACTGTATGACTCGTGGAGGTCAACACAAGCACAGACAGACTCTGGGAGAAAAGAAAAGCTTAACTATGCCTCCAGTCTAAATGTCAGGTTAAATCCAAGTGAGTCATTTTAGGAGTAACAAGAACGCTGGCTGTCAACTAATACTTTAAAAAATACACGACCTGTAGTGCAACACCAAGTATTCATGTGGGAATAGTTAAATGAGATTAAGGTGGAGGCTCTAAATACACCAAGTGGGTCAGAGATGATCAAGTTTTATAAGAAACCCCAGGATTGATTTACCAGTCACAGTACAGTACATGCAGGAGCTGTGTCCTCATGTGACTTTTTAAGAAAAGGCCTCCGCCTATTTTACTGTCATAACATGTTATGATACTGCTCAGGTGTTGCATGTAGTCCTGTGAGTGAGCATACAGTCTGGTCTGATTACAGTCAATAGCTCTTGATGAAAAGAATCTAATATATGATAGCACTAGACAATTCAAGACTTAATTTGACCCTGCAATACAAAAAAAGGAAGGAAGGAAGAAAAAGGAAATAAGGAAGGAAAAGATATGATACAGGAGGTCTACAAGAATATTATACATAGCAATAAAATCTAACATGTAATGATGATTATCTACTATATATTTTGCATTGTGGAGTAAAACATTAATTCTCCAAACTTTTGCAGTTGATGCACATCTGAAAGTGTAAAGGCAGGAAGTTCAGAAACATTTCACAGTAATGAATATCATAATTTATTTGGGGACTCAATTTGCCAAGATAGTTGATTGTCAGCTTGTGAGCTTCATGCCTGCACAGGCCACAAGGCTGAAATCAACAACTGCTTATTGTTGGAGTAGCGAGAAAAACAAGATTGGAAATGTCAGATCTTGTGAAAACACTGGCTGTGCCCTTGTGTTATGTCATTTAGGCTGTTAACAAACTGTATCTATCTGCTCCCAAGAGCACTTTAAGTGAATGTACATTGAACTGCCTTCAATGTCACAATCCCACAGAGACAAGACACTTGTTTTGTCCTTTGAGGCTTCCATTATACGTCCATTCTTGTTTCAATCTAAGCATCTACAGATGCCTTTGTCCCCCCCTGAGAGTATACAGAGTCTTCAATTCCTCACATGTCTGTGAGTCACATTGTTGGACACATGAGAGTGTTATGTGCACAGGCCTGGCATTGTTGCAAACTGTGAGGGTTGCATGTTGATAAAGAAATGCTTAGTCAGTACCCAAACATTGCTCTGTGAGGTGAATTAGATGGAGCTGTTCTGTGCTGATAAAAGTAACACTTATTAGAGTTTAACTTCTTTTTTCTTTGTGACTATGCAGGAAAAACACCAATACTTAACGATTTCAGAAGCTTACTATTATATCTGAAAACACATCCACTATTACTGAAAGCTTAAAATGCTTCATGCTTAACGTAACCAACCAAAAATACATTTCAACTACCAAATTTGAGTATTGAAGTTAATTTTTGATGTTACAACAATCCTCAAAGGTTGATTTACTTGCTTCTGAAGCTTTAGATTGCAAGTTGTGCTCTTCCTCCAGCAAATGGAGGTCATTGCTATGTATTAAGTAGTAAAATGTGAACAACCATTCTTGGTGAGACTTCTTATAGGAATGTTTTGACATTTGGGTAAACAGCTTATCCACTTCTTGGTGAAATTTTAGATGAGAACTGATTCCTCTATCATCTGAATCATCGTGCTGAAGCAATGTCTCCATTTCATAGTAAATTAGTTGAGCAGTTTGTCATTTTGGGTAATAACCTTATTTGTTTTATGAAGAGGGAGTGAGACATTAAAACTGATTACACATTCATGTCTGTATGGTGAATGTGTTATGTGCAGTGGCTTAGCTTCGCATCACGACTGGAAACAGGTGGAAACAGCAAGCGTGAGTCTAAAAGCAACTATCTGTAATCATCTCCAAGGCTCACTGATTTTTTTCCACTTGGAGCCAGTGCAAACAAACTGTGAACATGTGATTGGCATCATTTTCATTGGTGAAGTGAACTTTTGTGTCCTTGTTTTATGTTCTACGTAGTACCAACTGTGTCTGTCTCCTATTTGGTGAGTGTACAGTGGATTTTTAGAGGTTTTTCTCTTAAAGCAGAGTTCAGCTTCTGCCAAAAACCTTTATCATCAATTACAGGCACTTTAACTGTTTTATCCAGTTTGTTTAATTGATGCAAAGTGTAAAAACGACCCAACGTTTGTACTTCTTTTTGTCCTTGCTGGTTGCTTAGCAACAACTCAGAGTCAAGAAGTATTCTGACAGTGATCTTCTGATGATTTGCTGCGAGACAACAACTTTTGTTTTTTACTTTCCTAAAGACAAAATAATAAGATTTCTTTAACAATGCGTGTTAGAAGTGATCATCAGATTTTATGTCTGTTGGACAACTGTAGAAGTGATAGTGTCCAACTGTCTCACTTCTTTTCCCATCTTTGTGCTAAGTTAAGCTGCTGAATGTAACTTCTATTCACCATACAGACGTGAGAGTGGTATCATGCTTGACATCCAATTCTCCCATCAGGAAACAAATAAGCTGGGTGTGCAGGTGGCTCAGTTGGTAGGAGTGCCCATGTACGTAGCATCCCCGGGTTCAATTCCTGGCCTGGGGCCATTCACTGCATGTCGCCCCATCTCTCTCCCTGCTTTCCTCTTGTTCTTCATGGTCCTATCCATAACAATAAAGAGGTAAAACCAAAAAACTTTAAAAAAGAAAACAAATAAGCTTATTACCCAAAATGTTTTTGCTTTTTATTTAGAAAACAATAGTGCTCACACTGTTTCTAAGTTACCTCAAACTAGTGTTTGGCCTAGTGTCTGTTACAGTTTCCTGTTTTTGAATGTCTGACATCACTGATACTGATATATCAATGATAAGCCATGCCCTTCGATTCATGCATCCCACCAAAGCTCACAATACATACTTGTGGTTTACTTGGCAAAGTTTTCTCAGGCATCATGATATCATGGACGTCATCCTATCTTATGTTCTTCTCAAATAAAAGTATTCAACGCCCTCCCGTATGTCTATGTGCCGGCCTATATTGGCAGACAACTAGAATATCAGTCACTCCATCAAACTGAGTTTGAGTTCACCCTCAAACTTCATCAAGTCATCAAGTTTCACGTTCATGCGTCGTCTTCAAAGCTTAGATTCGTCAAAGAGCTACCTTTGTGTGAACTGCATATTTAAAAGACCTGCAGCAAAAACTTACTATATCCACTTCCTTTTAATGTGAAACATTTGGGTTTCTGATCATTGGTTGTGACCTAAATCTGCCACAGGCCTGTACCAGGTAAGTATTAGTATTTCCTTTGGGTGAACACATTTACTGCTTTTGAGTTCAACTTTTGAAGAAATGTGCCCTCAGTGACACTGATGGCATTGCTTGCAGACAAATGCTTATTTAGACAACAAAGGAAAGATTAAAACTGGCATTTGACATTGGATATGGCCAAAGTAATCTAACAGGCACCTTTTTCAGACTGTATCCTCATGGTGTATTGTAGTGCTGTTCTTTAGGGACCCGAGTTACTCAGGAGGCCCTTTCGTGTCGCGATGCTTCACAAAAGACTTTGGATTTCTCTCAGATAGGTGTGTCTTTTATCCGCAGACTGTACAAAACAGCACCGAAAAGTTCTATTTACAATTTATAGCCCGAGGCCATAACAAAAACTGATCCATTACAAAATTTGCACTGCAAAGAACAATAATGAGACTCTTATCACATCAAAAGATCTCTTTTGATCAGATCTTTGAACCGGCTCTTTCAAAGGCCTATGAAAAATAAAACACTGTTTGTGTGTATACATTATGGTTTCCTATGCGACGCGCTCCCTGCCCAAACCCACGTCATTAACAGTCATTAAACCTGCATTATCTTACATATAAAGTTAGATCTTACTCCAGACTTACAGCGAGATGGTTGTTAATGCATTACAGGAAGTTTAAAGTTGATTGCTGTAAATGTGATAACAAGAAGAGACATAATCAATCTGGTGTCCTGCTGATAAACTCCCATATTCTGGTAGAATATATATGATATCTACAAATCACATAAAATTACAGTTTTGTCTTGTTTTGTCAATAACCCAAAAGGTAACACATATCACCATCTGCTCCC
This sequence comes from Terapon puta, assembly GCA_028564955.1. Classification (NCBI taxonomy): domain Eukaryota; kingdom Metazoa; phylum Chordata; class Actinopteri; order Centrarchiformes; family Terapontidae; genus Terapon; species Terapon puta. Next base: position 9,178,145 of record JAOXYL010000059.1, read on the forward strand.
ACTTTAAGACATCCAAGAAACAAATTATTGGTTTTAAATGCTTTGACTTATCATAGAACTCTTTCATCTTCTGAGAAAAATCATTTAGTTTCAACACCTGTCTGGAAATAATAAGCTGACCTCATTAAGGACTGGGAGAGGGTGAAATAAATTCTCTCCACTGAGATCAATACCATCACATTAATAATACAACCAAGCTGCAGACATACGCCATGAAGACCAATCATTTCAAACTAACAAATAAGACCAACTACACGCTGGACGTCACTGGAAACACTTTTTTTGGGACACACTGTGAATTCCAGTCACTGAAATATATTTTAACAGTAGTTAGAGGTCCACATTTTAAACAGGGAGAGATCAAGTAGTTTGAGGAATATCATCTATTAAACAAAAATCTTATACAGTACACGTGTGTCATCATCGGTAATGTGCTTTGTGTTGGAGAACTGTTTGTGAGAGTTAAAAAGAAATTCTGGTTAAAGTCAACAAATCAAGGACTGGAGTTGGCATCTTGTGTGAAACTGTAAAAAAGAACAACAACAAAATATGTGTATTTTAGATTCATTGTTTTTCGGAGTGTATGCAAAATATTCAGGAAGATGAACATGTTTAGCTCAGCTTGTGTTACACTATTGTCGAGTGTTACAGTGAGACCTTCCCTCACACGCCCCTGAGGTACAGTATAAATGGAGAGATCTGGTGGCCGATAGCAAGGCAGAAAAATGAAGACATACAGGTGAGTACTGAAGCTTTTATCTCATCACCTCTTTTTGCTAGTTGTCTAACACTTTTTAATAATATATTGCATTAAAGACTACATTTCAAAAGGCAAATTCACTTTTTCTTACTATATCTACAGTTGTCAAAAATGTAGTTTACAAATATTTTACGTTTGTGTCTGGACTCATCAGGCCATTAAATGAAATCTGAATTTTGAGGTGTCATCTTAATTTAGTTCCAGTTTATTTCTATTTTTTCAATATGCAAAATGTTGAAAAAGTTTAGAAGGAAGTATAGAAAGTATTTTCATTAGTTGTTTTTAAAAAAAATATTCAAGGTGCAAGTGAAATGAAGAATGTTTGTAATAGTTAGAAAATATTTATGTGTTCATCATAACATCGGTATTTCCTTTTTCTTCCAAGTGACTGCTTACTGTACATTGCATAATATGCTTAAGTAACTCCGTCACTTTCATTGGCTTGTCGTTCATTTCCAGGAAAGTCTTTCTTTTCTTGCTTTTGCCGTTGACGTCAAAGAGTTGGCCATTTTTGAAAGGTTTTCTTTCAAAGCACTTTCTTTTGAATTAAGACAGTGGGTGCTTCGGTTCCCATTGTTTCGTTGTTTTCTCACAGGTCCACACTCAGAACAATGAGGCTGGTCATCCTTGTGTGCCAGCTTGTCCTCATTCTGAAGACCGAGGCTCAGATACCAGAGGCTTGTGCTTTGAGTGATACAAACAGACCTCCAGGTTTGTGCCATTTTCTTTAATGAGTTCCTTAACTACTGTTATTTTCACACTTGAAATAGTTTGTTATAGTTTAATTTACTCCCTTCTTTTTACCTCTGCCAGAAAACTCGGACATAACCGTGATCTGCGGCACTCAGTACATGGACCTGAGCATTTACCTGTGCCCAGTGTACCAAGCTCTCTACAATGAGTCTCTGATGGTCCTCAATAACCAGTACAACACACCTGAGTGTTTCGGGGTAGCTGACTGGAACGTTGACCCACCTGTGTTAAAATTCAGGTTCCCTTTAAATGAAAGCTCCATCGCATCCTGCCAAAATAACTTTAAGGTAATTTTTCACACAAGATTGTAATCATAAAAGAATTTTAAAACACTATATATATCTATATGTA
>JAOXYL010000059.1:9192622-9235285 GCA_028564955.1 Terapon puta
CTGATACATAAATATAAATATATTAGATATAAAATATATATAAATATATAAGAATCAAATAATCAGTGACAGGAGACATTTTTCTGCTTAATGAGAACTTGGTATTCATCAGTTTGGGTGGAGCTGAAACCATAAATCAATTAATCGAATAGTTAAATGGCAGAAAGAAAATGTGTCAAACCTTCCTTTTTGTAATCTAAACTGATGATTTTCTGCTTTTCTGAATCAGTGACTTATTTGCAGGCTCAGTGGCTGATATCAATGACAACAACACTAACAATGAGACTACCCTGCTTTCAAATCACACTTCTCTTTGACAAACTTCTGCAACATCTGCTTTTACATGTTCTCAATTTTTTGTTTTCATTTCAATGCTCCTGATGATGAGCATTAACTTTGCATAAGTCACATTGGTGTATGTTTAATTGAGACGTACCGGTTCCAGCTCCAATCCTCAGGCCCCCCAGCAGGTTGCTGGCTAGCCTGTCTCGGTCCCAGACAGTGAGCTCCACGCAGGCCTCTGAGAGGTCGGCCTCTCTGATGCCGTCGTACACCATCGTGTGGTTAAACGCAGGGTCTACAGTCCTCCGCAGCACACGCGTCTTCTGGCGACTCTTCCTGCTCGTGTCCGGCAGCACAAAGCTTGAGATGAGGAGAGGAAAGGAAACATGTTAAGGGATACAGCATAAAACTTTAAATAATATCGTTTAAAGAATGATATGACAGTTCAGGAGAAACAGATTGTAAGATGAAAAGACTGATACCACTCTTAAGTCAGACCAGTAAATATGAAGGAATTTTACAGGCGGGAAAAGAGTTAGCTTCATCCAACTTTTTCCAGTCTTTATACTGAGAAAACTCTTCCCAAATGAAACAAAATTCACACAGCAACAATTTAATGACCATTCACAAAGCATCTAAAAACAGTAGTTGGTTGACTCCAGGAAGTCACTGCACCCAACCAAGAAATAGTCCAGTCCCTGTCCCTCTGTAAGACCATAAATTGTTGTTTTTTGAGGCCACTGTTTTTCTACATATTAAATAATCAAGATATAACATGCTGATCAGTGAGCTTTCGTGCTGGTAGGCCTTTTCTAACCTTCAGACAGAGACACGTTAGCTGTTTCCAGTCTGTATGCAAATAAAGCATACACACATGAGAGCGGCATCGATTTTTATCATCTAACGCTCCGAGAAAGCTAATGAGAACCCTTCCCAAAACGCAGAGCTTTTTCTCTAACTAAGATGGACAGGTTGTGCATACCACTTAACATATGGGTCAATGGTGGCCCTGATTAGAGGCAGGTTCTTGCATTCTTTCACCCAAATGTGAACCTCTCCCGTGGTTGGACCCTCCTTTGCCAATCCTTTGGAGAAAAAAAAAGAATACAGATAGATCACTGCCTGTGGGAAAACTAAAAGTCACATTAAAAAACAGGGTTTGTTTTTTGAATAACAAAATTGTGTGCAGACCTTCGCTGTGGATGATCTGCGGCAGGAAACGTATGGCCACTCTCATCTCTCCTCGGTCATTCGATGGTGCCAGAGTGGGTGTAGTCTGAAACGTTTGACGGGGTATACATTACATAAACAGTAGATCCAGAATCCATCATGCGGCTCCAAAATCCCTTTGTACACAGGTTGCACAATAACTGCGGTGCATGTGATATAATCAGCTCAAATAGACTCCAGGGAAATGAGCAGGCTGACCACATTCTTAGATATTATTTGATAAGTAAACAACCGCTGCAGATAAAGGAGCTTGTGTGTTTTTTTTTCTCCTTACCCTTGCTTTCAGGGCTAAGTAGTTCATCTGGGTGTGGTCAAAGTCCCACTTGGAGAGATCCACGTCCACCTCACCCAGGAAACTGTTCCTGCCAAACGTGTCGTGATGCCAAACGGAGAGAATGAGTGTCTGAGTCCTGAGGTACTCCATACGAACACGATACTGTAAGGACAGGGAAGCGTGAGGTACTTTTGTTTGTCAATCATCCTGCGTGCCAAATATTTAGGGCTATGGTGTGGGAAAGTGTCTCATGTATATTTAGCGCAACTGGTATCTGTTCTCACTCGGAGGATCTCGTTGAAAGTTGGATTTAGTGTCTTCTTTTTTACAGATGTTTTCCTCTTTCCCAGATTAGCTTTATCGGGAACCAGGTAGCTCTTGACATACCTTCAAAAGAAAAAAAATCGTTTACATTTTAAGCATATATTTCCTATCAAAGTAGTCAATATTAGTGGCCAATATATATTGTCTGACTCATACCAACCACTTAAACTCATAAAATGTAAGATGACACATTTGCAGGTCTAGAAAATAGCATTGTATTACTAAAAGGTAACCTCAGTGAGCAGTGGGTCCAGTTTGTGATGTATTGAGAAAACACCATACAACACATAAGTAAGTATATTCTATGATACAACTACGCCACTAATTGTTTTGTCAAGTACTACAGCTCATTGAAACATCATATCCTGTGGAGTGCAGTCAACGAATATAAAGATTATATATTAGCTGACGATCAAACACCAGCAACAACAGGTGGTGGGAATTATTTACATGTTTAATGTTTTCATAACATATAAGTGTTGTAATGTTTTCATGGACATTATGATACTCAAATATTTCAGTACAGTACTCACGGATCTGAGCGGCCCCTTTTTGGGTCGACTGCAGCCAAGTCTCGGCACTCAGCCACAAAGATGTGAAACTCTCTGAGCCTTTGGACATAGTTGATGGAGAACTGGATGTTTCCCTGAACCTCGACATTCCCAAAGTCCCCGCTGTACATGGTCATCACACTTCCACTCAGCTAGAAGCACATATAACAAAGAAGACAAACATTTTCTGTTGTCTATCATGACTAGAATTATTATGTATTATTTTTTGACAATTTGTAGTTTGTGTCTTTTTTGAAAACCTAATATATCTCTTAAAGATAATGGTCAAAGACAAAGCTTCTGAAATCTGATGAATTGCTTTAAATCGTGTCATCTGAGGTACCCTTGGTTGGAGCTGGAGGTTCGAAAACAAACATAAGTCTGTTGGTGTGACGGGACAAAGAAAGAAACTGAACAGACCTACATTATCTATATGATCAAACTGCTGGTAGTTGCATTGTGGGTAATGTAGGCGCCAGCTTTTTGATAAAGTAGAGAAGTATTTTGTTCTTAAACTGTCCATCATGAGTCTGACAGCACTTTAGAGGTGCAATGTTATATCAGTGACGTGCTCCTTTAATGTGCACTTGACCACCCTACTATTAATCTGATGGGAGGGGAAAGCTATTGTTTACACTCTTATATACTGAGAAGGGCACAACGTATAATTGAAACAGTGATTCCAGCTTGAACCAAAAACAAATTATGGGTTAAAGTCAGTCTTTAATCATTTAGAAGCCAGCGAGCGGTGCTGTTTAAGAGGGCATTGTTTGAACGTGAAGCGTGCTCATGCAGAAGCGATGCCTACTGCTGTGTGTGGACATACAGACGACACAGACGCCATGCCAGAGGAGCCGGTCAGGTTAGTCAAAGAGTTGCCCATCATTAGTCTTCCCTGGTGGCCACTGTCCTCGCAGTTGGAATCAGAGTCCCTGTCGACGTCCTGAAACACAAACAGCAGGCACAGAGAGCTCTGTGCACAGGGATGCAGAGCAGGCTTTGACCGACTGGACTAAAAGGTGAAGGGGTGGTTTTACCTCCTTCTGTAAGAACGAAGGGACAGATTTGCTCATCTTCTTCAGGTGGTCCGGATCCGAAAATAAGGATGAGGAAGGTGAAGGGATGGAGGAAACTAAAGAGTGGTTGATTGAGAAGCAAAAGAAACAAAAAAATTTGACTAATCCAACACAAAATAAGTATCCTTAATGGAAAGCATCAGACCATTTTTACCATCACTAATGCGTCTCATGTCAGCAGTTGGGTCTTGTCTTCTCTCTTGTCCTGTGAGAAATGATTGAAAGAAAATACAGTCATCCAGAATCGTCTATGCAGATGGAAAATTTGACTTTGAATCTGGGGACATGCTCACTTGGTGATAAGGATGCTGTGATGTCCTCCATACTCTTAGCCAGATTCTTAGGCCGAGCTTCTGCCCGCCTCAATGCTTTCCTTACAGGGTTTCGGTCATCATCATCATTCTCACCTACATTATGTTTTGAAGAGAAAAAGAAAAATAAGTATTTTGCTTTTGCTCATTCATTCATATAAGTGATGAATCATTGTGTTCTGCTTGTCATTAGCACACACAAACGAAAATAAAAAATTTAAACTACCCATTAACTTTAAACTTTATGGTTTATAAAAATATTATCTGAACTGAGAGCTGAACAATAATTCAGATAATGAACGGGACTTTTGTTACATATATGCATATATAAATGGATGTTATTAAATAAATGTCTCTTATAGTCTTTCTCTAGTATTTCTTTTTTGTTTGATGTGTTCACTGCTCTCTCTACATTTGCATAAAATGCTATGTGTAAAATGTAACAGGGCATGAATTGTGCAATTCATTAAAACTTGTTCTCTAACATACTATTTTTAAGGGACATATAAATACAGATGCTGCTTCAAAACTGTTAAAACTACTGTGAAAGAAAGCTGATATGAAACTGCCTGTGTTGTAGGTCTGTGAAATACTCTTTTTATCTGTCCCAGCCCACAAATTAAACATGGGCAGCTGACTGTAGGCACACACAGTGTTTACAGAGATTTGCTTCAGCCAACACAGATAACACAATACGGACATGATATCAAGGATATCATGAGATGCTGGATCCAACCCCACAGTAATAATAATTGTTCATAGGTTAACAAACTGAAATCTTTCCAAACAGATGTAAGAACAGCTTTGTTTTTGATAATTGCAAAAATTATGAATATTAAATATCGTAAAGTTGAGGGAAAATGGCTATAAAGGAGATCTTAAATTTTTTTCTGCTGCCTAAAAGGTTGTTTTTATTATTTTTTCCTGTTTTTATCCAAATACTATTACTCTCTGCTTATGTTGTAATACTCAGAATCAAAGTTATTCCAGTGAAATGAAACAGCTTTACTGAAACAGGTTCATCTAGCCATTTTAGCTGGATTTTTAATACTATTTACTTTATTTTATTTGTTTTTTACTGTATACCAACTAGGCTTTTCTGAAAATATGAATCTAAAATTTTATCATGATTACTGTTGTTATCTAAAATGATAAATGCCACCTTAAATGAATGTCCATGCTAACTTTAATAGTTTAACTTTAAAGTACTTTAGAAGATTATGACTTCCTTAGATGAAATGTTTCAAAATTACTTGACAATCTTACTTTGTCTCAAATAAAAAAGCTTCATTTATCCATATTACACTGAGAACAAAATGAAAGATTGTGCTCACGGTTTGAACTGTTCCTCGAGCTGGACCAGGTTTCTGATGTGCTGCTCATGGATGACTCCTGACCCGTGTCTGAACTGCTGTAGGTCGCCCACAGGGGGCGCTGACTTATCTTGGTGCTCTTCCTGCTGTATCTATCTTCTGAGTTCATTGGAGTGCTTGCTCTCATTGGCCCACCCAGGTCAAAATCATACCCAGACTTGCCCTCTGACCCTTCGCTCTGAAGAGTGGGAGCGAGAGAGGTGTGGACACTGGTCTTGTCTGTCATGCCCAGGTAATGCCGGTAATCTATGGGAACGTACGCTCGTGCACGTGGAGTCAGGGTCTCTGGTTCCTCCGACGACCGTCTCGCCATTGCCCCTTTTTCAGTGTTCTGCCTCTGCTTTCTGCTCTGGGAGTGGACAGGGCTAACATCGATTTTCAGATCCATTTGATCTTTTTCATCAGGAGCACTTAGGGAAAACATGCTGGTGGCACGACGCATAGAATTTGCACGACTGCTTGAATTGCTAAAGCTGTCTTTTCTGCTTTTTGGAGAACGAGCCTCTTTTCCAGAACTGCTTTGTGGTTTTGTGGATTTCTCCTCTCTATTAGAGTCTTTTGAGCTCCTTTTAGACTCTCTCTGCTGCTCAGCTGTGGTATAATTAGACAGGTGGTTGCTATCATTTGCTCCTCTTGACCCGGACTGTCTATCATGAGGCGACTTTGATCGATTCTGAGTAGGTGATTTCATGACAACTGGTCTTGTTTTCTCAAAAGCAGCTGGTGCACGGGACACCTCAGGGTCACCACACTTTAAGTCCTGAGACAGAAGCTGGGAACCTATTGGCTCTTTCCGTTTGGGGCTTTTGGGTTTGTCAAAGGAAAATGATCCCTTTGTATCTGACGTAGCATCATCCCAGAAGTCACGGAGAGTGTTGAATTGTGTTCGGCTTGTGCCTAGGCTCGGTGACAACTTGTCTATCCTTTGATTCAAGGGAAGAACAGGAAAATGATGATGATTTCTGTCAGAGTCTTCCTCATCACTGCCATCATTTCCAATTGACCTCAGGTCGTACTCAGACTTTGTAAATCGTTTGTTCAGTTTTGCCTGGTTTGCACCACGACCAACTTTTCCCTCCCCAAGAGGTTTGGGTTTGCCTGTGTAAAACACAGGCTTGTTCCTTTCCTGTTCCCAGAAAGATTTGAGCTGCTTTATTCGCTCTGCAGTACTATCTTGATGTGGTAAACCTTGTCGGTTAACTCTGTCTTTATTTGATGTATCCTCTTTTCGTTTAGGAGACATATTTGATTGCATACTTCTGTCTTCACTATCTATCCTTTTAACACCTTCACTTGAACTTCTCTGCACTTGTGTTTTGGGGGTTATCTGCACATCATTCACACCTTGCTTGAGGTCCATATATGGGATATCTCTGGACAAATAGGTCTTCTCAGAGTCTGGGGTGTCCCTTGTTTGGAGATCTGCACCAATTTGAGAAACTGATATAGTCTTGGGAGGTTCTTCTTGCAGAGGGGTTTCTCTAGACTGGAAAACACTATCAGGTTGTGGACTTTGTTTGACTAAATTTCCGCTCTCCGATTCTTGACTCAATCTAGACTGGATGGGTGTCTTTGAACTTCCTCTATCAGAAACATGGAAAGTAGATGCTAATTTTAAATCAGAGTTGTATGTTGGGTCATTACTGTTCTTTTGTAGTGAAGTATTCGTCACCAAACTTTCTATCATCTGGTTGTTATTTAAGTGAAGATTGTCTCCAGTCTCTTTCTGTGGACTGACTACCAGCTGCTGTTCTCTTTCATCCCTATAAATACCTTTCCCATTGTATATTCCAGGCACAGAGGGCATATCAGACACTCTGTTGGGTTTGTTCACTTTCTCCTCATCTTTCTCTGCTGATAGCTGAGCAGGTTTGCATCCTTTGTCTCTCGATGTGATTGATTTGCTGATAAGTATTTTAGGACCCATGTTGCTCTTCTCCCAGAATGACTTAAGATGAGAAATCTGGGGTGGTTGGCTTTCATCGTTATTATCTTCAAATTTCTGTGACCGCATTCTTTCTCCAGTGTTCTCTTCTTGTGTTTCAGTAGGTTCCTTGTGGCCTATTCTGTCTGTGGCTCTTAACTCTTTAGGGTCATTGATCTGTCTTTGTAAGTGGCTCCTCTTCAATTCTAAAGTTTCCTTCTTTCTGTCACTTATAACATCACCAGCATCTTTTCTTGATGAATCTTCACCTCTTAGTTTTCTGATCTCTACGTGATTATAAGGAATCTTTGTGGTCTCTGGACTGTCCTCTGTATTTAGCCAATCACTGCTGTCTGTGCTGCGGCTGAACCAGTCCAGCACCTTCGCAATGGAGTCTTCATCACCAGTGGGACTGGTGGTCTGGGTTGATAATTTAAATACGTGTTTCTGATTTGATTTATTCTGTAACTGATCATCGGACTTGTCGATGAAGTTGAGATCATAAGACACTGGAGGATCTGGATCTGAAAAGAAAGGTATGAAATGAGAATTGAATACAGTCTGAAAGCTACTGCTGTCTCTATTGCAACAGGTTTGCTCTCTTTCTCAGACACACACTTTTTATTAACAAGACAACAAGAGTCAAGACAAAGTCATGCTAGTAACACATTGAGTTTGTACTTGGAGCTAAATAGATCCTGCAGATGTTGACATATTTGTAAAGGTAAGTAAGAGACCTGCTGGTGGAACTAGAGGTAAAAAGTGAGAGAACTGCCACAGTCAGATGGATTCACCCTCTGTGGACCACAAATCTATGTGTGTAATTTCATGGGAATCCATCAAATAGTTCTTGAGATATTTCACCAAAGTGTTGGACCAACATTGCCAACTGTAGAGTTGCGCTACTAGATTGGCTTAAAACACAGTACAGCAGCTGCACTCAGCACTCAAAAACAGTACACAAGCAATATCACAAAATGTTCTAACAGGACTTTATCGTGCAGCTAAAAAGCCTAATAAGATTAATGCTTACGTTCAATTTTTATGCTGGGAATCAATGACCCTTTAAAAAGTTTCCTGCAAACCATTCACGATTTCAGCTAAACATTATATCACTGAGTTAGAATAGAATATAATAATAGAATATTCTCCTTCAGGCATTTCTGGCAGGCATTCAAATAAATTATTTTTCTTGTGAAACACTGCAGTTTTATCACTTTTCACCATGAAATAAACTTAAAAAGATACAATCTGAGAATAAAATGTCAACCTGAGGTTGGATTGTTCACACCTCTTATCACAAGTAACTTCATTTTAAGGGTCCACCTGCCTCAGTTGCCATTGAATGACAAGTTCAAACATAATACAGTAGGTAAGAGATTTTTCTTTGTTACTTAACTTACCCACGGTGCTTTGAGGCAAACTCAGATCTTCCTGCCTCACTGCTGTTCCCACACTGTTTTCTCTATCTGAATCCAGAACACTGTCGGGGCGCACAATGACAGCGTTTGATGGTGCAGGTTCTCTTTGTTTCTCATCATCTCCTTCATCAATGTTCTGTGGGATTTCTCTGTTAATGGATGCATTGCTCATGGTGTACATGGGTTGTCTGAAATTATGCAGGTTGTGAGTTGCTTTGGAAGGATCAGCGAGTTTCATTAAAAGCCTTGGGTGAGAATCGCTGGAGGAATCGTCCACCGACCTGTCTCTTGTTATAGAAGGTGGGTTTCTTTCTCTCTCCAAACTAGAATTAGATGACAGCTGAGATACATCACAGGGTGGCTGGTGGGAGTTTTCTAAAGATTTGGATGGCTGAGAAGGCTGAGAGACTTCATTAGCAACTACATTTGTCTGAGGCATTTCATCTTGGCCCTTAATGTAGGACTGGTTCGAGCTCCCACTGGACCCTCGCTGGAGGCTCCGTCTCGGGGCAGGAACAACCCCTGCTGATGGTGCCTGAGCTTCTAACCCTGGGCCATTGCTTTCTGACTGACTGGAAGTACGTCTTGAGAGAAATGTCCTCTTCCTTGGCACCGGCCTGAAACCTACAGATGAACCCTCTGATGTGACAGAGCCCCCTGAGGTCTGACTGGCATCTCCTGCTGGGTGACTCTTTAGTGGAGAAATGGGCTCTGAGGGAAACACAGAAGAAAGGATCTAAAACATGCAGTCGATGGCCTGACATTACCTTTATTTTAATGTGTCATGTCAATCTGATGTTTTAAATTGCAGTTCAAACCTGTCTCAGACGACTCCTGATCCTGACGGGCTGACACATCATTATTATTTTCATGGGACTCAACAACAATAAGGGAAGCACGATTGAAAGGGTTGTGCCTTGGCTTGAAGGAAAAAAAAAGATAATTAATGTTTTACAATAATTGTAATATGACTGTAACAAGCACCACAGATAGGAACAAACATGCTGAAAAGAGCTGTCATATGTGTACCGTTCTTGGAGAGCGGACCGCCGAATTTAGATTCTCTTTTTCTGCATCACTATGGGAAAAAAGGAAAAAATGTTTAGTTAGGGATGGTAATTCTAATAGAAATGAAATCTCAAGATCATGACTAGCTTGCTAGAAAATATCTCAAGAGCAAGGCCTATAATTTTTTTCTCAAAACCATACTGTTGTGTGCATGACTGGGACCTGCTGAGTCGTAAATAATGCCGATACCAAAGGCAAAAATGTCTGCCCAACCTAACCAACCAAAATATCAAAGGAACTGTGAGAGAAGTATGAGGGAACAGTCGATAAGATAAACACAATATCTGCTATATTCCAGCAGAAAAAGTTACTTATTACAGGATACAAATCTTGAACTTTATTTAATAATTGCGTTCAAAATTCATGTAATAAAATAAAGCAACCTAGCTAACCTGTGTCAATCTTATGTTTGGGGAATTTGAGGCCTTCTTCACAAAGCACAGACCTAATCAAATATTGACCCAACTTGTAAAACAAGGGTGTTAAATGTATCTCAGCTATGGCATGACATTAAGTGCATATTTTGCATCACAAAACATGCAAGTTTTAGTTTCATTAATCTGAAGTCACACACTGTTAACATTGGTATTAATCCAGGTACTTTAAAAATAAAAGAATTAAAACATTGTCATGCTGTCATCATCACACAGTTTAAAGCAACAGGGCAGTAACATCCTGATCCTTTTGGGGTAAATTGAATTCCAGAAAGAACCTCATCACATACTATCGCCGAGTAATTATGCTGAAAGCTCTATTGACTTCAATAGTCCAACTAAACTATGAGCCTGTTTTCCTTTCATACAGTCAGCCCACATCCTGCAGTGGTGTGAGTATTTAGCTGCTGCTGGGCTATAAAACAGGCATGTTCCCAGTTAGCAACACCTATGTTTGCCCAGGCTGAGTCACAAGACGCTGCACACACTGCACACACACACACACACACATTAATATGCATTGATAAAGTGGGAGAGAGAGAGGAGCTGAAACAGTATGTCAAATTGATTGAGTTATTTGTTCTGAATTTGACCTTTGCAGTAGCATCTTTAAAGCAGACTTGAGGGAATCTGCATGGTATGTGTTTGTGCCTGATTTGAACCGGCTGAATAAGAACATGAAACAAAGAGCACGAGGAGCTCATGGACTGGCAGTGAGGTGCATCTGTGAATAGGAAAGGATTGTGTACTCCTGCGGCTGGAGAGCCTCCAAACATCTGGCGGGCTTTGGTGGTGCGACGATGTCTGAACCCCGACCGCTGGGTGTCCTGGATCTTTCCATTCGAAGAGACCCCTCTGCAGCAGAAAAGGAAAAAGGAAAAGGAGCTGAGCTGACAGGAGTTTAAGGAATAAAAAAAATGTTGTGCAATCAATTTTAACACGTGCTGATTTTGGGCAAATGGTTAGTTGAGTTCTTTCCCTCTTGTGTATGTTACTCACATTGAAATCTGTAAGCAAAACTTAGAGGTTAAAATCAAAACATTACATTTTCACATGTTCATCGAGCAGCAGGATTTTTCTTTGTGATCCCACAGTTGTCAGCGTTCTGCCCTGAAGGATAAAGTGTTTGCCTCAAGCAAAACCAAAAACTGAGCCACTTTACTCTGATCATCCTCCCCACTGTAACATTCACTATAAGTCCTCTGTGCAGGCACCAGCAGTGTGTAACTCTATCTCTGAAAAGTCAGATTTAAACTACTGTTTCACCCCCCAGGCACACATTTAGCCGACTAAGAGATCATAAAAATACCTCTGAGGATGTAACCTGCTGTTGGGTAACAGGTGACGACCTAAAGTCTGTGACAAAGTAATGTAAAGTACAGTAATGCACCCTTTGTCAACAGTGTAGAAGCAACACACCTAAACCCGCTTTCCTCTGTTTCATGGAGGCCAGGATGATTTCCGAGCCGTGGATCTTGTCCATGTGCCTGCGAGACTTGGCCTCATAAAACCACTCTCCAGTCAGGTGCTTCCGCTTGATGTCCGACTCTGAGCCACCGTTCAGTATTTTCTCCAGTTTCCTGGTGCAAAATCACAAAGGAAACGTGCACAAAATGCTTAAGCCCACAGGTTTGTCTGTATAATCATTCATTATCTTTTCATGCAGTAATGGTAATCCCCTCTGAAGTTATTAAAAGCACAGGAGATATTGCACCTCTCCAGCCCAGCGGCGACAGAGACACAAAAAGAACAAACACAAGACGACGCTCCCTTTAAGCTGCACTGAATGGAGAATTGGACACCTTTTAGATTCACTTTGAGTAGCACTAATCTCTAAATATGAGGTGAAATCTAAGTCTAAGGACAGACAAAGAGGAGACAGGCCTCAGCAGGGTGTTTTTTAAGTGCTTCATGCCACATGTGCAAATGGATTTCTCCTCGGCTGGAGAATTCTTTTAGACTTGGGTTGGAAATTAACTAAATGTGTTAAATTAAAATGTACAAGATGAAGTTCATCAGCTACTTCAAAGCCTAGAGATGTTGACATAGCGTACCTGAGGAGATTAAGTTGATCAGGTTTCCTGTTGGGACACAAATCTTTGTATGATTTTCTCCCCTGTTGTTTCGTCTATTCTGAACTTCTCTCTGTTCTGCCGCTTGTTTTTACACTGTTCACTCCCAAGGCAGCTCAGCGCTGAGGAGCAAACAATGTTTATTACTTAATCAACTCTTTATGGCACCACATATTTTTCTTGTGCTTCATCGTCAGCTTTACACAACGGCTCTATCTAAAGGAAGGAATTCAGAAAAACATTTCCATCAAGTTGAAATTGAATCAAAGGCATCGAAACGACTCATCTCTCCTCTGGACGGTGAAGCACGGCGGTCATGTGAAAAAAGGGTAGCACATTATTACAGGCTGTTGGCTTAATCCTTTTACACCAGACTGCTCGAGACACAGCGAGCATTCAGCCTCCCGCTGATGAAAAACTTGGCCGGCCAATTCCATTAAACTCACAAAGAACAGCACATTGTTTCATGACATTCTTGACTTTTGGAAATAAAACGAAATGCCTCCCCAAAGAGGGTACGTTTGTTTTGGTCTTTTTGTAGGTTTACATGCATGGTTGTGTTTCGATGGGTAAAGCAGAAGTTTTCTCCCTTTGCTTTAGCACGTGGGAGAGGTGAGGAACCGTGACGGGGTCTCTTGTTTGTCTTAACAAGGCTTGAACGTAGTGTGCGCTGCAAGGAATGTTCGGCCCCTCCCAAAGCTTCAGCAGTGAAGTTAGGAGGAGCTGACTTGAAGTTTAAGCTGCGATATTTAACATTTTTCTTGAAAGGAGGCGGCATCAGGATGTGTGATCCTCTTGCTCTTTATAGGTGAGGTGTTTCTCATCACCGAGGCCTTTGAGGGTTTCTATTCCTGTCCGTCAGAGCAGCATGATCCCCTCCCACGTGTGGACTTGGCTGTAATCTAATTGCTCATCTCACATTGAGGCCTCTCAGTGATGGAGGCAACGTCTGTGTCCGGCCAAGCTGTTATTGTGTTATTCTATTATGGCCAGACAAGTTTTGACGAGCATGTTTACTGTCCCACAAAGGCCTCCTCTCACAAAGCGGGCACTCGGAGCACTTATTAAATCATTAAAATGACATTAGCTGCATAAGACGAGCTAAAACGTCAGCCAAGCCATTCATGCTCGTGTAAAATAACCCGAGATTCCGATTTCTTTTGTGTGATGATGGCCCGACATGTCTCTACCTGATTCGCTCCTCCTCGGCTTTTTTCAGTTCCGCATCCCTCCTCAGCACCGTCATTATCACCCCCTGCTCCTCCTCTGTCAGGTGGCTCAGGTCGATCATGGTTCCTCTTCCTCTTGCTTCTTTCAGCAGGCGGTTGTGGAGAAGACGATCACAGGGTCTGGGTCTGTCGCTGGCAGACAAATCAATCAGAACATTCACATCTACAGAGCTTTTGCTTGCTGTTCCCTTATTTCATGAGCCTGTTCAGGGGAGTAGCACAAATTTATGGACCCGTCGTATGTAGGCGTCCTCCACGGGCCCCTCTGCATCCACAGCTATTTATTCTACGTTCTTTGTGTGCCGTCCACCCATGAGGGTCCTGTTTCCTTTGAAGATTAATTCGGTAACTAAACTATGTAAGTGTGCATAATAGCAAAATCTTGAAGTACTTACTGTACATTACCTGAGTATATCCATTTTATGTAACTTTATAGTTCAAATTGACTTCATTTCAGAGGAAAATATTGTGTATTTTACATTAATCGTACAGCTTGCTTTGCAGTCTAATTCATTTAACAGCTACAGATGGTTTACATAAAGAAAGAGTACGGGGAGCTTATAAAAATATTGCATTGATGTTGATTTACAGAGTGGTTTATGATCTTTCTGCCTTCTGGCAATTTATAAACTGTTTGAGGGCTAAAGATGTCAAATAGTCTAATATTGCCTTTACAAAAAAGCACAGGTTGGGAATCACTAGACTAAAGTACCTGTCTGCATATCAAGTAGTTCAAACTAGCTCCACCTCTTGCAGCTACAACAGTAAAATGCTGTGTACACATTGATGCATCAGGATTAAAATATCATTAACATAATGGGATTACTGCAAAACCGGTGTGGTGACATCTGATGCTTTGAACTATATTTGCCCACAAAAGAAGTAATAAAATAAAATGTCTATATATGTATATGTTTACTTTTCCTTGTAAATGAATATTTTTGCATTGTTGCATGGATACTCAGTAAGTATACTAACTGAGTACTCCCTCCACCTCTGGTAATGCACAATAAAGTAATGATATGTTTGCATGTGTATTCAGGAGACTGGCTGTTAACACAACAGGTACGATCTCTGCATGGAAGGAAACAAACTGTGAGAACATTTTCAAAGACTTGACACTTTAACCTTGTTACACAGAGGTTGACAGCAACGTGATACAATGTGTGCTGCAGTCACACACGTCTGTGCAGCTGCAGACAACAGTCAACAAGCTGCTGAAAAAAATCACCTTTGTTTACATGTTGTTTTTTTTTTCTTTTAAACAGACAACATTTAATTTGATTCAATTTGGCTCTAGAGGGAGCACACATTAAGGTTTCCGGGGTACAGAAATGATTATCTAATATTGTACAAGCAGAGTTTATCTATGAGGGATTTTCTTTATTAATCACTTTTGCATGATGAACTGTCAGACGTTTGAGTTAGGAATTGTTACATCATGTAACATGACAGTACCTTTACTGAAATATAGTACTTTAATACAGCTTGGGGGCACTTGTACTTCATTTCCATTTCTGCCACTTTATACTTACTACTTTATACTGAAATTCACAATAATTCAAAGCATATTCTTCAGAATATTGTACATGTTACTGTCCCTCTACATGTATCCAATAAGTTTGGTTACTTTGCATCTTCAAACTAATAACAAAATATATCAACAATTAAGTTGTAATGTAATAGTAGATAAGATAGATAAATAAATATTGTATTGATCCCTGGATGTCTAATAAATCAATGAATTTAATGATCAGAATAGTCTCACTACTTGTCAGTCACATCTGACATGTCGCCTACCTCACAGGACTCCTGCCGGCTGCTCACAAACTGATGTGACTCCCATCCTGATGTCTCGGTTACAAAAAGAAGACAAAGAGAGAGAGAGAGAGCAGAAGTTTTGATCTCCACCACTGCCTTGCTACTGCTGCTGCTGCTGCCAGATGAGCCGGACTCCTGTGACAGGAGCTGTGGAGAGGAGGGCGGACTGTGGATGGGGAGGACCTGACGTGCAGCCACAGCAGAGCAAACAACTCAGATGTTCAACTGTTTTTTTGTTATAGCCCATCTGCACATTTGGTGAAGCTGCTTGTGGCGTGAAACACAAGATGTGTGTTTTTTTTCTTTCTTCTAATTCTCCTTCTTCTTCTCTTTCTTTTTTAAACTCAAACTGAGGTATTTCATCTGTGCTGTAGTGGCAGGTGGCGTCCAGCAGGTGTCTCCACAGGTTTGCCTCATCAGTGTGTTTGACAAAAGGGTGTGAGCATCCCCACAGGCAGTGCCAGCAAGTACACATTCACAAAACACAGTACAAATACTGCGTTTGAAGGCCTTAAAGGTGTGTGGACTAAACAGTAGTCTCACTTTTAGTGACTCTAAGGTGGACAAAGGATCCAGATCATTTGGTAAAAGTACAAATGCCAAACTACAACGTCTCTTACAAGTAAAACTGCACTGAAAATGTTACTTGAGTGAAAGTATGTTGTTGCAATCTGAAAAATGCACTTAGAATTTGAACTTTAAATTCTCAAAGTCTCTCTGATTGTTATATTATATATCACTGGATCCACTGAATTCATGACAAAGCAGGGTTGTGGTGTTGTAGCTGGTTAAGGGTTGAATGTTTTTAACTCTTAGGACCTGACTACACCTAAAGATTTATGTCATAACTTCCCAATGACGCATTCAGTGTGTTTTCATCAAACCAACATTATTAAAATGAAATGAAACATGAAATGGTTTTACATTAAATATGAAGTGCAAATAATGGTATGAAATACTGTTACTTTTCTGTTAATTAACTGATTAAACATTTTTTACCTGTAATTGTACAGCTGGGGATTATCATTTATAATATTAATACATAACATCTGCATGTTTTGTTTATAAAAAAATTAATATTTAAAGAAACAAGTAACTTAATCTGCCAGATAAATGCAGCAAGGCATGAAAAGACATAAATTAAACAAAAATAAGATGATGGCTTTGACCTCCTCTCACCCTTTTCAATCCTTATGTTGAGACGTGTTTATTTACTTGAAAAATAAATTATACATTTTTTTGCTGTCAGCTGACTTTAAATGATGTTAAAAGACACTTTAGATTATACTTAATTGGCAGTTTACCAAAAGTTTAGCTTGTGACCACCTGAGATAAAGCTTTTTGAGATGCCCAGAGAGGAACAATTTACAATCACAATACTGTTTTAGTACAGTAGGTGCATATAAATGTAATTTATATGACGAGACGGTCCAGCCATGTTCCTCACGTTATTTAGTGCTCTTTTAGGGGAGGTGTTGTAAGCCACAGTATATGCAAATAATAATTATCAAGAGTTGCTATACCTCATCTGAACTCAGACAGGCAGACAGTACAGCATCAGTACATATCTTAGGATTTAAGTTTGTAAATCTAATTTCAGTAAATGTGTTGTGTGCCACCATCCTTCCAACGGTGACCTTAACAATAAACACACATGAACAGTAGTTTGTGGAAGCTGCTCTTTATTTGAAAAAGAAAGAAAAGACTTCAGTCATTGTCTGCTACACGTTCTAATTACATAAAGAAAATATCTGCGGAGACAAACGCAGAGAATATCCTGAATCAAACTTAGGTAGAGTCAAATTTGATTGAATTGCTTTCATATTTCATACATCTTTCACTTTTTGAACTCAAAGAACAGTCAGTTTTTATATACACAGAGCACCGATCAACAGTGCTCCTCCTCTCCGCCCTGGTCTTCTGGATCTTTTGTACAATTAATTTACATCAAATCTGTGACCCTCCCCTCCCCTCCCATCCCCATTAGCGTAGCAACGGCTAACCAGCAAGCAGACACACTCCGTCCTCTCAACCCCGCAATGCCCACCCTGCCCCCGCCCCTCCCTCGACTCCCGCTGAGGAACTGTAGTGTGGAAAGATGTGTGCAACATGAAGACAACTCTTTCACATTCAGAGTAAAGGCAGCCTTGAATACGGTCAGTGAGTCAATGGCATGCCAAGCTTAAAGCAAATGGAGCCCACCACCCAGTGCGACGCTTCAGATTCGTGGATGCCGTGTCTTTTTTTTTTTTTTTTTCTCTAGACAGGAAACTGATCCATTGCAAGAAACCCTAGGCACAGAATCGACTATATACTGTTAACTGACTCATACTCTAACCCCTGCACTTTAAGTACAACGGAGATTGTGAAATCTTTCATCTAGTAGAAAATTTTCTTAACACAAAACTCGTAGAATATTTAGTGCTCTATCATTCCGCTTAATAGGTGTAATTTATATAATAGCTATTTTTAACTCTACCTCTCAATGATAGTCTGAGATCCTTGTTTAACGCTGAAGCACTCCCACAGGTGTTCGATGTACTGTAGATTTTACATTATTTTTTCCCCCCCAATCTTAAACCAATAATCATAAATAAATACAAACAACACACAAGGAATGTCTACTGTAAACACGGTAAAAAAGACAAAAACTAAACAGGTGTAAACGCCATTAGCATCACTACTTAGTGACAGTTAAATAACTGTAGGGAATGGATGACTGATGATCGGGTCAAGAAAGGGAAGGACCGCTCTCCTTTTTCCTTCCACCCCCTCCCCGCTAAACATCGAGCCTTTACATCCGACCACAGTTTGTCCAAATACATAACATCAAAGTTTCTCAGCACCCATAACTATCTTTACAGATTACACTGTAAAATGGACAAGGAATCCTCTTTAGGGGGGGGTTTAGAGAGCAGCAGCACTCAACGTCTTGGACAAGTTACAGAATAATGGGTGTGAGCTATCGCCAAACGTCATTTTGGACATGGTTACCATGGTTTCTGACAGTCGCTGCACCATTGTGTTCTTGACATGTCTGTATTTGGGGGTGTGTGTGAATGTTTCTCCGAAGAGTTAGACTGCAACAAGGACAAAGCTTTGCTGCTAAGTGCTTCATCTTCCGAGAGACACTTCTCTTCAAATTACATGAACTGCATCTGAAAGAGAGGCAACAGGCGGCATTAGTGAAAGGCTAAAAAGCAAGAGAGAGATAATCGATAAGGATGATTGACTGTTTGCAAAACTCTTCCTCTGAACAGTGTTGTCCAATTATAGCCTGGGGTCATGGATGGTAGTCGGGTAGGTTGTACTCTTTTTAGCCATTTATTCATTTATTCTCATGTAAGCTGCAGTCTGCATGTTCAGCAAACTAATTTACAACCAACACCATTAGCATACTCTCAAGGCACAGGAGCATATTGATGCGTTACAGGGCAAAACAGCCAAGTCTATCACAACAAATGTTACCGTCCTGATCTTACAACACTTTGATTTTACATTTTTACTCATCGTATTTACAGAGCTGACACAACACTGATATAAGAACAACACTGTTTACTTTGAGATGGATCATCGGTTAGGGAGGATGATGACTTCTCGTCTGCGACCTGTGGCCCTAAACCTTTTAGCATGAGGTCATACAGCCATCACAGTGCATATTAAAAAACCTTTTTTGGTTTTAGAGGGCTGAGGTCATTGAACCAATTTGTGTTGCTAATGTTAGCTTAAAAATTAAAAGGCTGCTTCAATCTATATCTGTAACTATGAAGGTTAAAACGGTCATCATTGTAAACTGCTGTGAAAAGCTTGACAGGAGTAGGAGCAGTCACTTCGGGGGTCAGAGCTTAGCAAACAGTCACATAGTTCAATTCAATAATTGCTATTCAGCTTCAGAGAAAACAGGTTTGAGCAATATGTGATGACAATGCAAGAACAAAGTCAGAATGAGTCTGGCTGTGTTAAAAAGACAATACGTTTGTCAAAACAAGCAAGAAATCCAAACATCAAAAGGTCAGGATGAAACAGAATTAATGAGGAAAATACACATAGCATCAATCAGATGGAAGAGACATCAAGTATGGAAAAATAAAAAAGAAACATAAGGGTATTAGCACTGGGCATGCGATGCATGCAGGTGCACCCACAAGCAAAGAGCATGCTGTACCTAAAGAGATGCTCTACAAGAAATCCTTGAGAGAGAGGTGTGCAAACGGGTCCTGTCCAGGGGCTCGGAGAGGACTCTGGCTGGAAGGACTAGAGGCTGCGGAGGGCTATTTCAGGAAGAAATACAGGAAGTAGGAGGACCAAAGGAGAAGTCAGAGAGTCAGTACAGAGACTGAAGGAGGGATGAGATTAGTTTGGAGAAGCTGAGATGTATGAAAGAAGGGTTAATAAAAAGGAGTTGTTGGGGGGAAAAACAGGGAGTCAAAACAACGGAGATGATTCACAGTTTTGTCCCTTTCAGCTCGAGAGAGTGAAGGGTGCTTTGTTAAAACTGTCATCATCTTCGGCACTATTCACACTGACAACAATGCTTACACACTGACTAATTATGGTACACGTCACAGCACAATGGATACACCTATTTACTCAACCTGATAATTGAACAAATAGATACTGACTTCATTATGTAGCAGCTCGGTGGAGCAGTCAGACTGCCGTGCACCCACCTGAGCACTAGACACGGAGCCGAAGGGGTTGGGTGGCCTCATCACAGGCTGCGAGTACATCATTGTGGGTGGATTCATCATCCCCATAGAGCCCATTTGTGGAGGCTGCAGCGAGTTGCAGAGACAAGAGAACTTATTCCAGTGATTTACAGATCTAAAGCCACCATGGGTCGAAAGTGTGTATGAACAGAGCAGCAAATACAGGCTATTTTCATGATCAGTTCATCTGCTGATCATTTTTATCAATTTTATTGATTAAACATTTAGCCCGTGATTGGAAAATACTGAGAACTCCTCAGAGGAATTACTGAGAATATCCGCCACATTTAAGAGGCTGCAAGCAGTTATACTTTTATACATTTTGTACTGATCGAATGATCGTTTCAGTTTTAGCTGCGATTTCTTACATTTTCATACAACCACTTGGGGGCACTACACTTGAGATTTTAGACACATCTACACATACTGCCATTTATTCCACATAATTTAAGTGAAGACCAATCACATGAGCAGCTCACGACCAGTGCTTAATAACCTGAGCACCTTCTGCTGTTAAAGAAATGTGGTTATGAAAAGCAAATTCTATTTTCATTTTCAAATAAAAAACAACCTTGGGCCTGCCAGATATATGAATTATTTATAAGCTGAGTGCATTTTATATTAAAACTATTGTGAATTCTCCACCCTTCGCTTTTTTTTTTTATAAAACTTTAGAGAATATTCACAAGAGCAAAACAACAGCTCTCTTGACCCAGTTTAAGTGATTTTAATTCATTCTCCAAGAGAACAAAAACTGGTAAAATACCTCCCCCCGCCCCAAAAGAAAGAAAGAAAGAAAGAAAAACCAACTGCAATATTCACAATGTAAAACTTAAGAAATGCTGACAGATCTAAATATACTGACCATGCCATATCCCATCATGCCTGTGGGCGTGGTGGCGGGGAAGGCCATGATTGACGGTGGCTGAGGAGACATAAACGGGCCCGTCAGAATTCATGAACACAAACAAGCTCAAAAACAAATAAGAAATAAGCACAAAACGCGGCTATCTGGCAGTAAAATAAACCACGAATAAAGCAGAAGCAGACATCACGAGCACTACAGTGAAAAGTCTGTGTGTCACCATGGAGACGGGGTTCCAGGTCGTGGTCGGCGCCGCTTTGGGCTGCCAGTTGGTGCCGCCGGTCATCCTCTTCTCCCCCGGCTGGCTCCAGTGGATGTCACTGTAGATTAAGACACTTGATGTTAGCACCAGCTTGTTACTGCCCTGAAAGCACAAAGCTGCTTCTGTTTCTGTACAGCTGAGCGCCGAAGCCGAGCGGAGCGGAGCCATCACTTACTTCTTCATCGTGCCGTTCCCGATGCCGAGGTCTAAAAGGGAAAATGTACAGAGGTGGGCGTTAGGATTCTCTACACAAATATTTGGTCATTTTGTGCATAACGAATGGGTGCTATAATGAGCACGGCTGAAAGCGAAGCGTCACACTCACTGCCGACAAGGTTGGCCAGGGAGGAGTCAAGGTCATCCGACACCAGCTTCTCCGGCTGCTGACCGGACGGCTGGTTGGAGCCGGCAAGAGTCGGTTTCAGGATGCCTCCAGAAATATCTGACAACACACACATGGATAATAAATCTATTTGTACATAATGTAAATTTTCATTTGTATACTTATTGTGTATTTTGTCACTGTGGTTTTACAGTAGCATCAACAGAAATGAGTCTGGGATATTGTTGTATTCTGTACCGTTAAAAAAAAGGCCTGATCAAACCATATTTTATTTATTTCTTTTGAATCATTTTTAGTATTTTTTATGCATTTCTAGCCCTTCCTTGATGGCATAGAGCAAAGAGCTGACAGGAAATGAAGGGGGAGAGAGATGAGAAAAGCTGAACACACTGTTAAATAATGAGAGTGTCAGTCCTCTGCTGCGATAAGAGACAATAACTTGAATATACCAATGCTACGCTGTAATATTATCAGTCATAAGAACTTTACTGTTCTAATAATAGATAGGGAAAAAAATCTGTCAGCAGGGAGAAACTCCAAATGAGTTCAAATGCGCTTAAGGTTCATTTTACACATTTTTTAAAGAAGAGAGGGGTCTCAAGGTGTAGTCTGAAGTGTGAATCCTCATCATGGTCTGTCAGAAATATAACAATATTTTCGATTGAATATTTGACATATTTATAGATTTTTCTGCAGTGCAAAAATGGCCTGAGGTTTATGTTCTCTCATTGTTGGTCAGACAACAGTCCGTTCAGGTATTGGAGTCTGGGCCAAGTGTTGCAGACGAGCTTTATTTGACGTCAGGACCAGTGTGTCCAATGTCATAACTTTCTTCGTATTTCTTTGCCTAAATCTAGTTGTGACACATTGTGGGTTTGCCTTTGAGACACACAATGTAATGGGCTGAAAAACCAGCGGACCATGCAAACATTTCAGATTTCATTTCTCTGACACTTTTAGGTTTGATTTTTTTCTCATCTGAGTGGCTTTTATTTGATGTTGTTTCAATGTGCACTAAGGTTTTGTGCAAAACTGCCCATTGATTCATCAGCTACAATCAGGCACGTCTGCCTCACAAAAAACACAGAGGCCTATTGCACAGGTATTGCACTTTCACTGATGTGTAAATGTAAAAAAAAAAAAAGTCCTCACCATCGGAGTTGAGGCTGTTGCTGCCTGTGGCTTTAGCTCCAAAAACTGACTCAAAGTCCACTTGGAGTCCCCCCGCTGACTGTTGTGGAGGGGCCTGTGGCGTTGAGTATCCTTCATAAGAGATGAGAAAGAAACAAGCTGCAGTCACAGAGTTACATGAAATTAAATTACTTTCTAAACTGACCACTACTTGGGACTTGTGGGTTCTGCACTTGCCTATTTGAGTCCATGTATGTATCGCTGATTACTTGAACAGAGAGCTGCACGTCACTGCTCTCTCTACAGTATCGAAAACTATCATCAGGTCTACTGCTAAATGTGCAGGAGGGAGCCTTCAGTACTCGACTGTACCTCTGAATAGACCTGCTACAGTAGAGGGCTCTGTGGGGAAGGGAGCCTGGTGTGGGAGGTGCTGGGCAATGGACACTGGACCACAGAAGGAGTCTGACACGCCACAGGAAGCAAGAAGACAGAGAAGAGAAAGAGAGAGAGGAAGAAAGAGAGCAAAAGGAAAAATGCATTTCAAGGCCACGCCAGAAAGACAGGTGGGAAATGACAGCAATACAGGCAGGAAGAAGACAGCTAACATGTCTAACAATTTTGTTAAATTCTGGGTGTTTTATGTCAAATTCAAGAGTTGCAGAGGGACAGAAAAATAGTGCAGAATAGTATCGTAGCAACCGAGGTGGGGGTTAAGAAATGTCTTGACATTTTGGAAAATGCACTCGTTTGCTTTCTTGCCAAGAGTATCTGAATATCTGATTCCACACTCTTGTATACATACTGAACAGGAAGCTAGAGCCTACACCCAGCGTGCTTAGCTTAGCATTGAAACTGGAGACGGAGGGGAAACTGCTCCACTTGGCTGAATCCATTAAGAACCAGCCGTTACGTGAAGCAGAGCTAAACATTACAGGTTGTAGCTTTAAAGTCCTACTGAAAAAATGTTTAGTCATCTTTTTTGCAAAGAAAAATGACAGCTGGTGGCAGGTTGAACTTCAGTACCAGCAGGGTAAATGTGTGCAGTAGCTTTTTATGTCAGTGAGCTGTTAGTCGTAGTGAGAGGTACGGAGCACACCAGCATCCAGAAAAGTATGCAAATACAGTTTTATGCTCTTGATTAACTAACAAGCCTGTAAACCAACATGCACCCTGAAAGAGTGTTTCACAGCTTGTTTAACAAGCTAAAGTGCAGGACAAGACATATTTGTAAGTCAGATAGGGAGACTTGAGCTTCATGTAAATATAACCAAAACTATAAAACACAAATGTCAGCAGGATGTACAGAGCTGATAGGAACAATATAAGATAAAACGACACACATGAGTGTTACTAGTCTTCTCATTAGACTTTGGTAGAAAAGCAAATAAGTGTATTTCCCAAAATGTCAAATTGTTCCTTTAATACTAGTTTATGTCCATATTTCTAGCATAAATATCAAAATAAGAGCCCTGGGGGTATTTCATGGGGTCCTATGTTTGCCAGGGCTCAGGAAACATAGGCTGAGATGGTGATCCATCATAGTACCTGAGATGGAGTGTTCTATCCGCACTGTGCGTTTGTAATTGGTTGAAACGGATGAGTTTGTGTCAATAAAGGGATTGTAACGATCTGGAGAATCAAAAATAGTGTTGGTAAAAAGAGAACAGGTTTCAACTTAAAGCTCTACGGCATCTTTGTATTACAATGCAACAACACACTTCACTAAAAAGGAGAGGATGGAGGTAAGTGTGAAGCAAAATGAGTATATGGCCTCTATAGTGGGACATGGAGGATCCTGGCTGATACATAAGAGGATTTAAAAAGAGGTGTTCTCATTAAAAAAGCAACAGAATTTGAGCTTGCTATGAACTGCAATGAGGTGCACTGCACGGACAGGCAAAAGAAGATCATTAAGACATTTGCTCAGACAGATTCAACATTCAATCTACAGCAGCACAGTAAACATGCAGGCAACTCGTGCTTAAAAGTCACTACAGAGAAATGAACGAGAGCGACAAGACTTTTGAGGAGAAACAAAATGAGTCGTTACCACCAAACATTTCATGACCAGATGTCCTAGAGGAAAAGCTAACACCGTCTGAAGACACGACAGGTAAGTGAGTGGCATCGACAACGAGTTTTGAGAGGAAAGGGTTAAGGTTTGGCATGGAATCATCTCCAGCTTCAGCAGAGGTGAAAGGATCTAGGCAGGCAAAGGAGAGAAAGAGAGAGAGACAGAGAAAAAGAAACAGACAGAAAAGAGGGGTGGAGAGGAAGAGGTGGGCATCAGAGTCAAGACAACAACAAGAGAAGGAGAGCATGCAGAACAGGTCACCAAAGTCCAGAAACG
Organism: Terapon puta; assembly: GCA_028564955.1. Taxonomy (NCBI): domain Eukaryota; kingdom Metazoa; phylum Chordata; class Actinopteri; order Centrarchiformes; family Terapontidae; genus Terapon; species Terapon puta. The sequence goes on from JAOXYL010000059.1 coordinate 9,217,676, forward strand.
AAGATGTTGGTTTGGAGGTGTTGAAGAGGCAGATCTTTACCTGCCCACGCCGTTGCCACTGGAAGCCCTGTTGAGCCTGACTGCATGGAGGGCTGGAAAGTTGACTGCAGGTCAAACAAGTCGCTCTCCATCTTCACTGCACTGCACACAGAAGAATGAGGCTAATTTTATTTTACCCTTTTACTAAGACCCCCCTTTTTCTGTGCATAAGAAAACAGAGACAAAATTAAAATGAGCACAGTCCTGATTTTGGCCTCTTCTGAACATTGGAATAAAAGATCCTAAACTCTATTCACAAAAACATATTAATTTTACAGTTTCATTTTTTTCCCTCAGTGATTCATTGTTTTGTTTTGGATGCACTCCGCTTACAAAGGCATTTTTTGTTTTTATCTGTTAACAAAAATAGGCTCAGCAGGCTTTGTGCTTTCAAACAAAATGCAGTTTGTGAAATTAGAGATGAGAGAGGAACGAAGTTGTAGCACAAGTTTTTGCTCAGTATAAATGTGATATATAGTTTCAATAAGGAGCTAGAACAAGCCAATACATAATATATAAGACAACATTTTCAATCTTAAAACAGCTATTATCAATATTTCTATTATGCCAAATGTTATAAGGTGAAAGGGGTTTCTCCTTGATGTCTAAATACACAACTGTTTGTAAGTTCAGTACATGTTGAGGTAAAAATGTTCTAACTAAATAGCTAAGATCTGATCAGTACCCATTAGAGCAGCTAGGTGTAGAGAAGAGGTCGATGGCTGGTGCTGTGCTGATAGTGCCCCCAGTGGTGGAGATTGGCGATGTATCAGTGGTGGCGAAAGAGGGCTTCTTGGAAAGTTCTTTGAGCCTCTGTTCCTGAGTGAGTGCGAAAATTTCATTCAAACATACAAAAACAACAGAGACACTGCAACAATGAGTGATCGCAGCATGTTAAGTTAAAGAATGCGTTTTTTGGGTTTTTTTTTATATAAACAGCAAAGGCACCTTCAAAGCTTTGAGTCGAGCCTGTTCCTCTTCAAGAGCTGCCTGCTTCTCCCGCTCATCTACTTTAGTGAAGGACATCCCCGTGCTGGCCAACGATGAGACTGCATTCGACAGAGTGCTGGCCCTGCAGGAGACACACAATTTGCACTTGATAGATTTTTTTTTTTGCATTACCGGTTTTATTATTTTATTTTCACCTCTTGTGCACTAACCTGTTTACATTTTCACTATCTTATTACCAGATTGTAAGGCACCTCCACAGCACTTTGAATTTAACTGAAGTTTATAAAAAAGGTATTACACAAAGAAAGTTTTATCTCTTACAAGAAAGGGAATAGGAGTCTCTTGACTTTTATGGGGGAAAAAAAAGTGTTGTTCAGATATAGTGATGGCAGGAATTCCCGTACCTGCTGGCTGCGGTGGAGTCTTTGACCTTCTTGCCCTCTAAAGAGGCCAAGTGCTGCTCCAGAGCTTCGAGAAGGCTACTGGGAGCCTGTCGTGACAGAAAAAACAAAGTCAGTGCGTTCCAGATTTGCAAACATGTAGTCAGTGTAGACATCAAGACCATAAAGGACAGTGGTGGGCAACCAAGATATAAAGAAAACATTACGCACCATGAAATACACCACACCAATAAAACCCAAAGCCAATTGATATCTCTGACTAAGAGGTTGAATTTTGCTCCACAGAAGGCAAAATATCAACTTTTTGGGGTTTTGGTTACCCACTACTGATCAATGACGGCATTCCAGCCAAAAAGCTACTTTGGATGAGAGTAACATCTGTGTGGGATGACGTACTGCACCACGGCACTTTCAACAACCTGGATGTTGTTGAACCGGCCGTGTCTAAGCACAACGGGGCAGCCATTTTACGGCAGATGAACTACGCTGGTTTACGCCTCAATAACATGACCAAAGTGAACAGAATTTACCACAGCGAGTGTTTTTTCCTTCAACTGTTTTCACCACGATGTAGGAGACAGAGTCAGAGCAGAGGCATGCAAAAAGACAACACTGAAGCAAGTCACAGACATAGAAGAAGAGTGAAATGATAGTACTTACACAAACTGTGAACTGAAGTGGAAAGATAAGGGGAAAATACAGAATATAAAGGTGGTGACAGTCAGAGGGGAATGCATTTAGCCGCACTTCTCTGGGGTAAAATATTTATGTAAAATTGGTCCCCACAGCACAAAGAGCATGTGCAGGTAATTTCTAATTAGGCAACATCTAACTGTCACTGTGCAGATTTACCAAGTGGCTTGCAATTACAGTGATTACTTTACAGCACCTTTATTTACTGTAGAAAGAAGGAGAAGAAGTAGGGAAGGGTAAGAAGAAAGAGGAGGAGAAGCAGAAGAAGCGGAAGAAGAAGAGGAAGAAAAAAGGACAAGAAACAGGAGAAGAAGACCACCTCCTCTGGCAAACATGCGCTCGAGAAGGAAATCATGCAGAGTGTCTTATTTGAAAGAACATTTGTGTTGGGTGTACTATAATCTAGTTAGACAAAAGACAACGCTGATGGAACAAAGAGTAGTTACAGCTGGAAATAAGAGAAAGAAAGCAAGAAAAACCTGCCTATCAAGAGTCAAAAAACCTGTGTAATTTTCAGATAACTTTGAAGTGCCAGGGCTTACCTGTGAGAGGTCAGGAATGTCTCCTCGATCGATGCCCACCTGCTGTTATGCGAGAAAAAAAAAACAAAGTTAAAATGGTGTCTCTGCTGCAGGTGTATCTCTGAAACAACAAATATTTAGTGTGATTTACCTCTGCCACTTTGAGGAACTCTGATATCCGGGTCATTCGGGTAAGAAACTTCTTGTAAATGTCTAATCCTTCTTTACACTGAGTCTTCTTCATGTCAAAGTATTTCTCTGTTTGGGAGGAAGAATAAATGGAATGACCAAATTTAACTGAAGACAAAGAAAATGTCAAAAGTGGAAGTGGTCTCTGAGGGTCTCACCAAGCAGGTTGATAATGCCTTCGTTATAAGCAGCAAAGAGCCTGATGGAGTCTTTGAAGAGGAGCATGAAGGCTGCATTGATGACTCCATTAGTCAGCTCGTTGGCATTGACCTGGGGGGAAAGCAATCACATTTATCTTTCAGCTTCTTCACCGCAATTCGTTGACACAGAAAAACAACGTCTGTATGTGTGAGCTCAGAGGATGCAGCGGCCTCAGCACAATCTGCACGCTGCAGACGAGCAGCCTCTCACCACGCGAGCTGCAGAGCCGCGGGAGGCTTCACCTCAAACTCACATTGAAATCGAGGAGGGCGTCCATCTGGTTCTGAATAATGGGGATAGTCTTGAGCAGCTTCTCTGTATTCATGGTCCTCATCACGCCGTCCACTCTGAGCAGGAGAGGCCGCGGAGAAGAAAGGGGACAGAGGGAGGCAAAGACAGATGAGCAAAGCAGCTTGGCATCTGAAGCATGAAAACAGGCTGATTTGTTTTTTCCTCAACTGTAAGGAACAACCAATTATTTTCATTATCAATTATTATCAAAATCAATTATTTTTCTTGACTGATTATTCTGTGAAATGCCAGATTTGAGTCCGACCAACCACCCAAACCAACCAAAGATCATCAAATATGACAAAGAAAAGCATCAGACCCTCACGTCTGAAAAGCTGGGACCAGAACATGTTTAGCATTTTGTCTAAATTACTTACTAAAATAATCATTTCTTTATTGAAAGAGTTACCAATACCTTACTGTCAATTTATCAATTCACTTAAAACAATGTTTGTTTCAAGAATATTTGAACTGTTGGGGACACAAGATGTAATGAAGATTGATTGAAGCCCATTGAAAAAATATTTGCAATTTCAGGCTCCTCAACATGTGAGGGTGAGAAGCTCTTCTTTGATTTCTCTCTTTGTAACCTGAATAGATTTTAGATTAATCAATCAAACCAAATAAGTTATTTGAAGCAATTGTTCATTAATTATAAACACTGAAGATATTAGCCAACTATGACCACAGTAATTAGTTGTAAACCTAAAAATAAGCTCTTCTTTTGTCACATATATCCAAAAGAAATATGGATTAATAATACTGAACACAGAAACAAAATGAAGATAAAAACAGTTTTACTCTTACCCGCGTTTAACTTTTGTAAAGTCAAAGGCGACCTGTCTGTATGAAACTGCTTTCTCGTTCAGGTATCGACTATACCGCCTGATAAATGTGGACATGTCGTAACCTGTAACGCAAGAACAGAACAATAATGAATTTTTATAAATGGTGCATAAATGTTTAAATGCTTAAAACTTAACTCAACAGCAGGCATGATCAAATAGTTACCTTGTAACCCACTTTTGTCCAAAAAATTACTGAGGTTAAATAGCGTATTCCTTGAAGCCAAGTACTGGACAAAACGCTGAAGGAGGGAGACAAACGGTTAAACACAACAGAGCCAGACCTTTAATTAGAAATATATTAATGCTTAAATAGTCAGCTGTGAGGTTGTTCTGTTGTTTTGTATTTCCTGAAGGCTTTATCCACTTTACTGTGCTGCTGGAGGCCAATCAAAACACAATGCACATATCTGTTGAAGCGCCTCACCTCATTGCCATAGACCATGAGATGGTGTGTGGTGATGAGCGACTTAAACACAACCACCCAGCTGGTGTTGGTGGTCCTCTCGAAAAGCGAGTCGGCCAGTTGGGGAATGTTCACGTTCATCTCGTTGGTGCAGTGGATCAAATCTGAGACAGACAGAGGAGAAGTTCATAAGAACAGGAGGTTGGGCTGATCATCATGAGGCAGATCATTTGTAAGAATTAATTAAAATATTATTAACATTTAATGTGGTGATGTGTAATTGTGCAAAGGTACAAAGAAACTCCATAAAAAGTCAGGTCGTTTCCAATTGGTCAAAATGGTCTTACTATGAAAAGAATATAGAATACAATAATTTTGCCCAATATTTTAATAAGCTATTACATCGTTCAAGTCATTCCTTCAGCAAGAATACCAAAGATTTAGTTCAGATTCATTGGATGTCTTTGTGTTATGTTGGCTGAAAAAAATACACTATTTAAAAAGATGTTGAGTTGGGCTGTGGTGAATTATGGTAATAACATTTTCCACAGTTTTCTGACATTTTACAGATGAATCTAGAAAACAATCAACAGGTTGACTAATAATGAAAAGAATTGTGAGCTGCAGCTCTAATTATATTCTTTGATTAAATGTCATCATGTGGTGATACACTGTAAGTGATGAAGTTATATAAGTTATCTGACTGTTCATGGTAACTGAAATAAACTTTGACTTCCTCTGAGATTAAATCATTCACTGACGTTAGATCAAATAGTATATGAAACAAACATTTATTCTTGGATATTACAACACTGTCTATTCGCTGCCTTGGGTTCTGAAAGCTTCAGGGTATTTTCTATGGTGGTAAACAACATCGGCTTTATTCAGAGAGCAGTTTTCATCTGTATTACATTTACTCATAAATAACCTCGTGCATTGTGAGTTAATTGCAAAACAGGCCTCATGCTGAGCTGGCGAGCAGACAAACACCTGCTGCCTACTAAAAGTAAAAAAGTGACCACAGGTGCTCGAGCTCATTTTTAGAAGTCAGAGCCAAAGAAAACAGCCTCTGATGTGACTCGTGTCGTCCACAACGGTTCGCATATATGCAGTTTGTTCATCTTGGTAACCAACAAGCAGCATCAACAAGTCTTGAATGTCGTAATTCAACAAAGTCATTTTGTAGACGTTTTCTTAATGACGTGTTTTGTTCAAGACTGAAATTGCTGAATGGAAAATGGTTTCAAAAATTGACCTCCAAATGATACAGACATCACATCCCTTCACCATCAGCGCTGTTGGTTTGATCTTACACAAACAGCTCAGGAAAACTGCAGTAAAATAATAATCAGTCGATGGTCAGAAACTTACTGAGTGATAATTTTGATAATCAAATAATTATCTAAATCATTCATCAACCAGCTTACAGCTTTTCGTTTCTCTTCTAAAATCTGCGGCTTTTTTGCATTTTATACTAAGGTAAATTAAATATCTTTGTGTTGTGAACAGAAATGTTGGATAAAAAATGTTGTTAAATTCAACATGTATAGACTTGTAATGGTAGAAATTCTAAGGTCATTAGAAATGACCCAAATGCATAAAAATATCACTGCAGACACGACCTAACCTTTCACTCTCTCTCCAGACATTCCTGAAGTCTAATTGGTGAATCGCCAATGAAAATAATCATTAGTGTCAGCTCTACGCTGTATACAGTATCTGAATTATGATAATGCAATTACTCTCTTCAAAATACTCTAAATCAGTGTGAGTAAAATGCAGTGACAGGACAAGAATTTTCTACATAACATTTGCATAATAAAACAGTAAATCATCATATTGTAGTGACAATGCAATCAGATCACTGCAGCAAAAGTAGAAACTAACATTGTTGATTTTAATTGTTACTGGCAACTAAGCATCTTTTTTTTTACAAGCCAATGTGAAGTGCAGCACATTAAGATGTACACCACACATGTTCTGTCCCACTTCCTCCGCTCATATGTTTGTCCATGTGCTGGTTGAACGATGTCAGTGAAAGCCCATCAGTGCTAATGACCCTGCCATTCACAGCAGTGATCAGACTGACGGGGTAATTGGGCCTCCCTTTCTGTCCTATATTTGACTTTTCAAAAGGCGGGGGGGGGGACTTAAAGTAGGACAGGATAACCTTCCAGAGAAGCAGCAGTAGCAGTTAGCATGGGTGGCTGAACTGCCCAGAGAAGAAGATGATGATGATGGAGAGGACACGAGCAGTGAGGAGGAGGAGGATTCACTGACGGCACTGTCATGTTACAATCAGCCCACTGAATATTCACAGTGGTTGACATTAATGATTTTTGGTGTGATTAATTCATGAGACAAAAATGTGTTTGTGTAACAGTCATGACGGTAAGTGATGTAGCCAAGATGGGTTATAAGAAGGGAATTAAATCTAAATAAAATTGAGGATTATCACTAAAATTATTCTCTGAAAATAAGTTTAAATATCTAATAAATGCTATATTCTTCACTGTGTTTCACTTTGTCTAAAACAAAAATGTCAAAACCTTTTTTTGCCCTGAAATAAAGATAGTTGATTTAGGGACTATTTTTGTGAGATAAATGTCATATGATCATAGTGTCATTACACAACTCTATTCAAGGGTGGTACATAACCGTGTTATTACGATACTGATTTATCACATTCATTATTTTCAAGGCTTGGGATCAAACCTAAATTCTGTTTTATTAATGACCAAAATGTGTTTGAAGTACTGATGAAAATGGTTAAGAACTAAAAAATGGCATCTACTGTCAGATTCATACTGTTGTTTACTTAAAAAGATCCCTGCTGAGTTTCTGACACTTTCCCACTGATCAACAGGTGACGTAAGACGCATCAATGAGCCAACAAAGGTGCGAAAGAAGATTGTAAGCTAGTAAACGTCGACGTAAACAATGCTGGTTTAAAAACACTTTTACACACAGATTGTACATGTTTTTGAAGGAGCAAATTTATCCAACACATTTTGACAAGTTATTAAATGTGAACATTCAGCTTTTGTTTGTTCACAAAAAAACTCTGTGGGGAAACCATTAATCTTTCAGTTTTTTATATTTCTATCAAAATTATATTGGCCAGATTCTTGTAGAACTACTTGTATTGAGACTCTTTTAGACTTTTGTTTAGCACCTAAGACGTTTAGCTTTTAGTTAAATGTGGGGGAAAAAGCAATTATTACAACAAACAGAACCACAGCTCATGTATTTTATCAGCACTGATATAAACACATTTCAAGCCATGTGACATAATTTTGCATTGCTTTAACACTTTTTCTAAACTCTGATCATTCCCTATCTCTCTCTCCCCTCATTTACAGCAGTGTCATCTCTCTACTAAAGGCTGAAAATGTTCATGAATAATTCTTATACTGTATACACTTGTATAAGAATCACATTCATCTATTCTGCCAGCGGGGGAAATGAGAAATCTGACATGTAAACTTATAAAACAAACTTCCTGTTCAGTTTGCTTTCTTCTAGGCGTCATTATCTAAACTCCTTTAACATGAGACAAAAGGACACCGTGTTGTCATCTCCTACGTCCACGTACACTCCCTGCTCTGTGCGTACTGAGACACGTCAGTGAGTCACGTTGGCTCGGGATGAGCCAGCTGAGCGTCACTCTGCCAACTTTCACTCATCTCACCTCGGGGGAGTCGCTTGAGCGAGGCCAACAGGTGTGGAACCTGCAACTTTAATCGTAAAACCACCACAAGCAAAGCACCAAAACCGGATGAGGAGTCAAATGTTTGCTCCGTTTTGATCCAGTGACCATTCAGGAAGAGAGTGGAGTCTGAAGATGCAGCATTCACCTTTATCCCTGGACTGTTACTGAACTTGTGATGATGCAGGGCCTCCATAAAACCGCTCTCACTGCTGCACTTGCGAGTGCAGATCGATGTGCAGAAATATCCACCACTGCATCTCTGAGTACAGACAAGACAGAGACTCCTCTTGACATGCGAGTGCATCAGACTAATGATCACAGAGGAGGAGAGGTGGGGGTTTAAGCCCTTATTGCCTCCATCAGGGTGCACACAGGAGTCTCCTGTCCTGACTGAGGCAGGAAACTCCCCCTTTGTGGCCCAAACTGTGATTTCCTTGCCCTCTTTGTGTCTGGTGTGAAACAAGCAGGTGTCACTTTACTTCTCCTGTGCAGCCTCAGGGCTCAAACATAGTCCTGCTGCAGGTGCACCAAGATGGGAGATGTGGGATGAAACCGGACTGGCCGTTTCCTGTACATGTTCATTCAGGGCCTTTAAAGAACAGGGGCCCACACTTTGCTCAGACTGATTTTTTTTAAAGGATTTTCCCGTTAGACGCCAGTCAAATAACCACTTGGTCTGATTTATTGCTGTGTGGGCTGAACATCCGAGCTGTAAATCAATGAGGAAATTATGAAGTGGGGGGAGAGCGGAGTGAACAAAAAACCAGACAGCTAGGCGAGCTAGTTTTGACAGCAATTGGTGGCCAAATAAAAATGGAAAGAACACGAATTCATCATGGCCGATACTTCTTTCTTTAAAAAAAAGCAAAAACAACCCTCTCAGCTGTGCAGGGGAGTATGTCAACAAGGCCCGACCTCGACGATCAAACAATTTAATCTGCCCTGACATGAACAGGCAGTAGCACATAGCCTATCCTGAGGCTTTGAGGCCTTGTAGCTCCTCCATCGCCATAACCGAGCGCTGTTTCGCCGAAGAGGAGCCTGCGGTGCTTCGAAACTTGAACCGCACTGACGGGTTTTTTTATTTCATTTTTTAAAGGATAAATTAAGATACTCACAGTCCAAGTGTTTCTTTTTCGGGCCCATTACTTCGTGAGTGGTGGCCTTGCATACTGTTTTGGACACGGCGGATCCCGTTACACTGTGCTGGGCTGCAGTTATCCGGTCCGTAATGCTCTGCCCCGACATCTTCTTCTCACTCACTGGCAACAAAAGACTTTAAAAAAATCTACGCTTCCTCTTGGGGCTTTCACAAAAAAAAAATACAGAAAAAATAAAAGAAAATAAAACTTCCTCCGCAGCCTAACCGGACCCCCTCCCTTATACGTATTTTTCTAATTATTATTATTGTTATTTATCCCCCCCCCCAACCTTGGTGGAAATAAAAAAAAAAAAATCACAACCAAGCTATGGCAGGCGCGGACCAGGGGAGGGCGGAGTGAGGAGGAGAGAGGCGAACTGTGGCAACAATTTAACAAATAACAATGATGAGAATTTTTAAAAAAATAAAATAAAAAAGATTATTCTGTTGCTTTCTTGTCGCTCCGGCTCGTCTCAGCTCTCAGGGGCGCCGTGACTGCAGGGGTCCGCTCGCTGACTCATCCGACCCGGGTCTCTGTCTCGCTCTCATCCCGCTGTGGCAGACCGGATCCCTGCGTCTCTTCTTCTTCGTCTTCTTCGTCTTCTTCTTCTCCTCCTGCCTGCCTCTACTGCCGCTCCTCCTCCCCTTCCCTTCCTCCTCCTCCTCTTCTTGCTGCCGCCGCTAGCTAGCGCTATGACAGAGAGAAATTTTGTAATAATAATGAGACCACCGAGGAGGGGAAATGGCGGGTCTCGTTCTTCTCTCTCTCTCTCAACAACAACAACAGCGAGCCGACCCGGAACCAGGCCGCGCTCCGCCGACGTCCCGCAATCCTCCGCCGGCCGTGGTGCAGGTGACTGACCGCAGTCCAGCTGGGAGGGGAGGGGAGGGAGGAGGAGGTGGTGGAGGGGGTGAAAACACACACACACACACACACACACACACACGCACGCACGTACAGCCGACAAATGCTCAATCACCAGAGGCCTGGATGAGAGGATGGAGCGGACACGGTGGAGTGAGCCGCAGCAGGGCCTGACAGGGCGGCAGCTCTCTCCGGGTGTTTTCAGCCTCCCTGCAAACACTGTGAATTTATTTATGTTCACTTCATTTCATTTTTTTTCTTTTTGTATAACAACGCTGCAGTAAAGAGCTGCTGATGTTGTGTCCTTTCCTAGAAATGTGCAGCGTCCAGCAAAGACACATTCCAGATGGGGACTTCTGTTTTTTTATATAATTATCATGAAATGATAAAAAAAATAGACGTAGGAGATGATAACACGGTGTCTTTTTGTCTCATGTTAAAGGGAGTTTAGATAATGACAGCTAGGAGAAAGCAAACTGAACAGGAAGTATGTTTTATAAGTTTACATGTCAGGAAAAAAAAAAGCTGTATTGTTTCCATGTTGTCCAGTGTTGTTCTCTTACAGAAGCTGCTTCTACATCACAGTCGTTTCTTTTTCGTTTATCTTCCCCCTGATGAACAGTTAAATCAGTCATACTATTAGAAAACATCCTGAAACATTTTAGAAATTATGAATGTATATTTTCCAGTGTGTTTTTTTTAGCATGTGCTTATTATCATTAGCAGATGTAATATATATATATATATAATATAAAGACATATAGACAAATAGACAAATGCATTTAGTGTGTAATCTATTACATTCATCATTCAATATTTACTCCCGCACTTTTGTACTTTTATGTACAGGTAGGTGACAAATTAAAGAAAAAACTTGATTTGGGAACCAGTGGCTCTGTTTCTCTGTGAAGGACGTTTGTCTGGTAGTTTGGGTCCAGTTGCCCCCTCAGATGAAGGGTCACTCTGATATGATGGAGAAGATATGAAACGCCTTTATCCAGATGGCAGTGGTCACTTTTAGGGTGACAATGCACCCATCTGCAGGACACCAGGGGTCACCGAATGGTTTGATATGAAAATGATGTGAATCATATGTTAAAACATCTACGGGGTATTCTGTAGACCATGTTAGACAGCCACCATCACCAAAACACCAAATGACAGATGATCTATCTCTGAATTGTGTTCACCCCTCCAGTAGACTTTAGATATTTGGAGAATCATTGCTCTGAAGCTATTTTTGCTGCAAAAGATGGCCCAACACCAAAATGAGTCGCTTTATGTTGTTTTTTTCTTTAATATGTCACAAAGTGAACATAAGTCTTCTTCTGTCCATGAATCCTATAAGATGTTTTCATATAGAGACTGACCTTAACTGTAGTATGGTTAATACAATTCAAAAGATATTCAGGGTTTATTGAAACATCTTATGCACAAGAATTAACAAGTTTGTAATATAGTATGAGTGTCCTTCCAAACAAAGTAATGGATCTGCATTTATTGTAAAGAATTATAATGATGCAGAAACTTTTTGTTCACTGTTGTTAACCTCATCTTACCTAGGACTGTTTTTTTAGTAGTAGTAATTTTTCATGTTATTCCCATGTTTCCCCACAGGAACTGCTAATACATCGTTTTTCTCTGTGACAATATTCAATAGAAAAACATACATAACATACATAAAACCAAAACATGAAAATATAAAATGCAAACAAATATACAATATCGTCATAAACAGTGCCTGAGGTGGAAAATAGTACATTTACTCAGATCAATAATTATTATCCAATAAGATAATATATATATTATTCTGAAATGAGCTATCTTACATGATGAATGCTTTTTCTTTTGGTTCTTGAAGTATATTTTTATGCTATTATGTATTTATTTAAGTAAAAGTGATCAGAGAACAGCAGAAAGACCCCCCCCCACCCCCCCCACCCTCCCCACTGCCTATTTCTATCAACAATAAATATATATTTAAATACATACTGTATATACTGTACATAACAAACTGTACACAAAATATACTGTACATAAGCTATACAATGCATCATTGCACTCTCTCTATCATACTCCATTGATCAAACTTATGCAATGTTATGTTTATATCTTCTGTTAGTTCTATGATATGTAAGTTATGTTTAATGATTCATTTCTATGTCCTAAGTACGAGAGGGTGCTATGAAAGTCAGTCAGTAAAAGTAAAATGCCTCGTATGTGCACACACACCTGGCCAATAAGGGTGTTTCTGTTTCTGATCAGTGTTGGATCAGTGGAGGCTCTAACGGTCATGCAGTGAAACACAAGAAACACAAGGGGGCAGCACAATGCCACAATTACCTCCAAACATGAAGTCCACCATGTTGCTCTCTCATGGATTCTGTATCAGCTCAAAATGTCACTCCTCACATCTCTCACGTACAAATTCACCACTGTGACAGTGGACCGTACGCGATCCAAACATTTAGACTTGTATGGGAATTCACCAATTTTCACAATCACTCAAATTTTGGGCCGTGAACGTTTTTCATTCAATCAAAAATTCAAACAATCCACTGGTCGTAGCCTAATTTATTAGCCTTGAAGATAGTGGAACATAATGTGTTCATTTACAGTTTTTATTTCAGTATAAACTGAGACTTTTGCACCATTTTGTATTTAGTCTTTCTTAGCCCAGGTGTGTCAGTGTAAATATATGAAGTGTATGAAAGACCAAAACAGCTACAGTCATGTCATTGTGAAGGTCATGTTAAAAGAGAGGCAGTGCTCCTCACGTGTTGTTCTTTTAACACAGGGTTGGGTTTCATACATAAACAATAAAGTCAGCCTGTTGTTTTCTCTTTTCACCTGGGAATTTTCCCAGGTTTTTCAGCCTAACAAACGACGCAGACAGAGGCCTCTAGAAAAATCCTCACACTTTGAAATGAAACTGGTTTATTTATTTGGATTTTCAGCACACATCACCTTGAGAAACAAGCTCTGTTCTTTTAATAAGCTGCGTCAGTTGTGTGTGATTAATTAAATGATTTCACTTTCCTCCTGCTTTTTCATGTTTCTGTGCACCACTTTTACCTGTACCCACAAATATTATCTGTGGCAAAAAATGAAATAACTTTTTTTTTCCCAATAACATGGTAAAAATGCCCTTTCTGGGGTGAAAAAGGTCATATACTGGCTTTTGGAAACATTAGTCAGTGAGGATCAATTCACAGCGCAGCCTTTGATGAGGGCTTCACTTTCCCAGCCGCGTTAAAACGGGAGCGTCGGATTACAGCCGCGCTCTCACGGGTTTTGTGATGCAGCCCAGATTGTGTGATTTAGATGTCTGTTTGTTGAGTCTGGATGTTTCAGGTTGATCAGATAGAGACGGCCCTATCTGGCACATCTAAGTGTGGCGGTTGGTCCTGAGCCATTAAAAGTCTCTGAGCGCAACGACCTGCAGGAGACATTCACAAAGCTCTGGAGAGTTGAGACTCGCGGTATTAGTCCGTGCGTTAACGAAGGTTTTGCTTACAACATGACAGCTGGTAGATGAGATAATGCAGAAGATGAAATAAGGGAGCTTCTCATGTCTGTCATACTGTGTTTTTAATGCCAAATTAACAGGTAGCATGACAAAAATGACTTTGAAGGAAATCAACACGATACACAGGGCAGCAAGCAGTGTTTCAGGTTCTTGGAGCACGTGTTTTTCAAAGGCCTCACCTTATATCTTAAAGAAAGTCATGTGACTGAAACACAAGCACAGGGGTAAAGCACCTGGCTATACATTGGATAAAATAGGTCATTTGCTGGGTGGGATTTGTAAAATAAGCAGCATGGTAATGGGTTCACCATATGTATTCATTTCATGTGTAGGTGGCCATCTGATCCCGTTTGCTCTGAATGGCACTTGTCTGCTTGTAAGCGTTTCATATATGATTTCAGCCCTACCTCATCACAGGGGCAGGTAAAGCAGTGAATAGCAAACACTTACAGCCAGCTGGGTTTCTCAGGGCTCTGCGGGGCCAACAGGTGCCTGTAAAAGTCTGGATCTGAGCCCGACACGTGAGACCACAGGCCAGGATAAGTCCAGACTGAGTGACGCACAGGGGGTGTGTTTGATAGGGGCAAGTGTATCGTGGGGGCGGAGGGCACATATATCTGAACAGACACTGTTTCTATGAGCTCACACACCAACATCCTTCTTGTTTTTCCTGAAAGTTGGTGTGAATTATTTGTATATATATTCCCATGTTGGCTTTACATATTGAATGTACAAAGATAAAAAAAAAGATACATGAAAAGTTACAGAAAGACTTTTAAACAATTGAGATGGGCATGCACAGAGCCGGGTCAACCCGCTGGGGGGCCCCAAGGCAAAAATAAGCTGTCAGCACCAGCCTGTTTCTCTCAGAACCTCAAAAACTGACCACTGGAATAAGATGTTTTCACAGCAGATATTTCAACTTAATACAGTATGAAAACCACCAGCGTTACTCATAACTCAGTATGGAAGGCATGTTTTCATCCACATTTTGACCAAATTTTAATTCACCTCCTATGGCTGACCTTGCACTGGCCAGAGTACATTGTTTTCTACATAATCCAGATTAAACTGATACAAAATGAAAAACATAATAGCTGAAATATTTAGTCTACTTGCAGCTGAAAGCTGAGACTTCTGTTTGACTGGGAGAAATAAAACAGCTAAGTTTGTTTGTTACGTAGTTAGGAATGTAGGCATAGATAAGAAATTACATCATAATCGGAAAAAACACCAATATGTCTTACTCTCTGCTTCTCTTAGTTTGTGATCATTTATAATTAACTTGTCTTTTTGCTTAACATCCACCATTTTCTAGTTTTTATGCCATAACATAATAATTCAGAACATTCACCATAATGTAGCTGGCATGTGGACATTTGAAGTAAACCAGGGTCAGTTCTCTAAGAGTGTGATACACATTATTAAAACAAACAAAACAAGGATTGAAAGCATTTTGACTGAATTAAACAGAAATCCACTCGCCGTGTTTTTTTACGCAGAACAAATCAGAGTATCTGGAGTTTTGCAGCATTGTCCAAAATTTATGTTCTTGTCTGACCAAAGGTTATAAAACCATAATACAAATGAATGAAATATTAAAGGTTATCAGTGCTAGAAGCCCATTTGTAAGACAAGAATGAGATAAAAATGTTAGAGCCACAGGGCCATCTAACCATTTCACTGTTTGTTGGGTTTTACAAGTGAATATAACCGGATGATTTGTGTTTATACAAATGACCACTAAGTGATTCCCAGCACCATGTCCCCGCAGCCTGAGGCCTCCTGGGAATGGACGCCTACTTTGCCCGGTTGTTAATCCAGCCCTGGGCATGCTGATGTTTCTGAAACAATGTCTGATTTTTCAGATTTCTTTAAGAAATACACAAAGACAGTCAAGCTGAGAGAGAAACAACTTTGAACACAATTTTGTGACTGCTGGGCAAAGTTGGTCTAAAATTGGTACAATACAATTAAAAGCTACAGGATTGCTACTAAATGGAGCCTGTCATTCATACGTTTAGTCAACCACATGAAAACTGATTCCACATTCAAGAGTGCAACCAGTGGAAGCAGACAGTGAAACTATTTGTTGTACTGTCTGTGGAAAAATAATAAGAAAGAAAATAAGTTTGTTGGTGATATTGTCAATCTGCAGCACTGACTGAAGCCACCCATCAGATGAGTCAGAAATTGAACTTGTTTCCAGATATTAATCCTCGGTGATTTGCATGTAATCTTCCTTTCACAACATAGCAAATTGAGGTTTTGCTCTTTTTTTTAATATTGCACATTTTCTCCAATCATTAATCTCATAAACAGACCAACTCCAACAATAAAGCGATTGTACGGTAGAGTCACAACTACCGTGAGTATATGCTACAGCTCTTATTGAATCGGCCGTTGTTTTAAAAACAGCTTAAATCAGGAGCCATGTCGTTGCATGTTCCTTCATCACAATGAATATGCCCACTGTAGTACTGCAGACAGAAGCCCTACACATACTCTACCACTGCTGTAAATAGACCACCATATGTTTATAATGAAACTGCAGTGGGATGCAATGGGGTGTGTGAGAGTGCTACAGATCGGATTAAAGGTAAAAGAAGTAAAACATCTGCAGAGGAGGAGGAAATTCTTTGTCAACATATTAACGTGACTCTGGTTTTGTCAGATGGACTCCAGTAAAATGAGAGGCGAGAGGGTTATCTCGAGGCAGAGTAACAAAGTGTAAAACAGAGTTGAGACTCCACTTTTTACCCTTTGCATCGCTGAACACACTGTGCTGGAGCTGTACACACCACCGAATGCCTTTACTCTAAGTGATGCCTCGTGCATCACAATTACCCACACACAGCCCTGCATCAGACCGTGAGTTGACTTTTATGTTCATGTGAATGTGGGCCGCAGCGGCAGACGATGACAGCTTAATACCCAGGATGGGCTGCCTCCCCCCCTCGGCTGAGGCCAACCGTTTGTATGAGCTGACAGATGGAGATCAGACTGTGGAGAGACGAGTGGGAACCCTCGAAGTACGCTCAGGTTTCTGGGCGCTGTGAAAAGATTTGTCCAGGCCATTCAGATCTGACAGAGTTTCCCATGTTCTGCACTGCAGCAAGTTTTTGTTGAAGTGTTTTGATAATGAATCCCTCTATCTGTCTCATCTGTGCGCACACAACAGATACGAGTGAGGCCGATGTTGTTTTTAGTTTGGCTCCTTGATGCTACCAAAAGCTACATGCCATAGTGTTGAACTTTTCTCTTGTCACAGACCAGGGGAAAAGGGGTCCCGAACAATTACTTTGCAAAAGGCAGGAAATGGGTAAACAGGTGGAGAAGAAACAGAAATGGGGATGGGGAGAGGGGAGTGGGATCAAATGAGCTGGAAAGAGGGGTGACCTCAGTTTAAAAGGGGTTGGGTAATAGAGGTTTTGGGCCAACAAGAGTACCTGAGGTAAAAGGGGCCAGAGGGAGCAGGATAAGAAGGATTAAGGGACCTGGGGAAAGAAAGTTGTCCAACTTTGATAGAGGTCAGAGCGTGCAGCAGTTCGGGGAAACAGGCGAGGCAGGAGAGCATTGTTTCTGAACATCTAATTTTGACATAAGTGCTGTTTTTTAACACGTACCCGAGGAATGTGGTTAATGCGATGCTGACCTTCTGAAGATGACAGTGGGCAAACCTCTCTCAAGTGCTGAAATGACACGAGTGTGCTTCATCTTCCTGCTGATGAGTAACGCCGCCTCGGTCTCCACGCAGTTTAATGGATACAACTGTGACGCCAGCTACCACAGCAGGTTTCCCGGTAAGAGTACTCCACACAACACA
>JAOXYL010000059.1:9273380-9298409 GCA_028564955.1 Terapon puta
ATCTTTGATAAAAAAAGAGAAATGTTTTGAGCAGAGTTACAGAAACAAGCCTACGCACATTTAGGCTTATCACTGGCTGTTTGTCTGCTCATGCATTACAATATTATGTACTACATTATTTTTTCCAGATTTATAACTGCAATCATCACTGTTTTATATTAACAATGAATCTATTACTATAATGTGAATACTAGCTCTTATAGTGACAGACCTACTGACAATTATGTCCCAACGCTGCCGTTTAAGTGAACTTTTTAATGTCTTTTTCATTGTACTGCCAGCAGCCTCACTATTTAGGTTCACAATAATCATTAACTTGTTCTCAGCAAAAAATAAATAAATAAGTACTGCTTGATCAAACAGACAGACTTGAGTTAGGAGCTAGCTGGTGAATACAGTGGAGCATTTAGCAGCTAAACAGCCGGATATCTCTCTCAGACCAAAGCAGGTCTAAAAAAAAAAAAAAAAGTGTGAATATTGGACTAACTCATCAAGTGGTCCAAAAACATGACTACAGATGAATGATGATATCTATCCATGTCTGTTGGATGTGCAAATAAGAAACTGCTGGCAGACCTGGCTCCCCCATCAAGGGAAGGTGAAAAAGGTGACAGATGCTCTCTCAAAGATGTCAGTTTATGCAGGTTTAAGTTATTATGCAACTTGTACATAAAGCTTCTTAACATGATATACAGCTTAATCCCGCAGTTCACATTTCAGAAAGGTAGGATCTCATGTTGCCATTTCATCTTTGCTAATATTAAACTAAAGTGTAAATGCCAACATAGCCAGGCTCCTCTGGCGCTCCGGTGACAAGAGAGGAAACCTCTCGGGGTTTCTGCCACAGTTACTCAGGGGCATCTACGGGGAATTGTGAGGTGCCATATTCCAAAACGCTTTCCTCTGTTTGTGGGATCAATATGTCGCACTCTGCGCCTCTTCACGGATGTTACACGCAAACTTCGAACAGTTTTGTCAGGTTCAGATATGAAGTCATAAATGACTTGGGTGCTTTCGGTTTCAGGTTTCACAGCATTTTCCTTGTATTACTGTGCTGTTTTGTAACTGTTTCCCTGTTTTGATGTGCCAATTCGTGCAACTAGGAGCTAGCCTAAATTCTGTGGTATGTAGATAAACTAATAAATACATTTATAACACCAGCAACAATCAATTGATAAAGCGACTTGTGTCTCAAACTCTCAAAACTTTGTCTGCTGACACATTTTCCGGCAGCCAAATGAGAGCAGGATTATTGTAATGTATGCAAAGCTCAGAAACAGAACATACAGGCCTTAGTGACTTTAAGCAGGACTTCCTTCCTTCCTTCCTCTACACTGCAACTGCATTTGGTTGAAACCCCATCACTCTTTACTCCCAGACCATAAATGGCAGCACCTGATTCAGTTGTTGTGGGAGGAAAAAAATGTTCATCTTTTAGATTTTATTACTTTGTCGTCTGTTTGATATTCTTGACATGCCCTTTTCACTCCAATATATCAAGAGATTGTATCTCACTTCAGCTGGTATCTACTCCTTCTGCTTTAAAGATTATCCAGCAAACAGAATGTCAACCTGCTTTCACCACTATATTGTAAAAAAAAGAGGGAGAGAGCGAGAGAGAGAGAGAAAATCAGCAGCAAATGATGCGTGCACAGACAAATTATTCCAAATAAGTTTGCCTTTGAAATCCCTGCACGGAGACGAGTTATAACTTTTTAAAATTCTGGTAACAGAATTGCCATAACATGACTTATCTTTTGTTTAAGAGTTAATTTCATGGAACATTTGGGTGCCGCGCATCATTATGAGAAAGTGGCGGAAGACATATTCCCAAAATGTTCACTTCCATATTAAACGGGGATAACAAGAATCTGCCATTTGTGTTTATTCTGGGCTGCTGCTCGAAGCATCAGCCTGCAGCAGGCGGCATTTAAGTGCTGCCGATTCCACCGGCAACGAGACGCCATTTACCGACAAACCAACAAATAGTTTCAGGCTTAGGTGAGAAATAAACAATACTGACAGCTGACAGATGCGAGAGTTGTAGCAGACCGGTCTACATCTTCATGAATAATTTCTCTGCCTTTCATGTTGCCAATGAATTACATTTATGCATTCACAACCAGGTAATTTGGGAAAACAGACACAACCAGCAGCCAAGTCTGCCAGACTGGGTCGAATATATCACACACCAACAGCTGCATCCAACGCAGAATGCAAGCAGAGGCAGACTGTGAACATTTCACCTGTAATACATCTGAACTCTATTTTTCGCCCTCAGCCCTCGGTGTGACTGATTCTTCGCTCTCAGATTTTATCCACAATCAGCTGGCTCGGTTTACTTGTCTTTCATAGGGATTCCTCAAACAACCCTTGTTATTTGATTTAACATTCTCAGTTAATACTCAGTCTTCTTGTGCGGTAGGTGTGTGCAGGAAATCAGCATTCTGTTCTGACGAATAGAGATAAAATTATCACTGTTTATCAAGATTTTCCAGTCTTTGAAGGTTTGGTATAAATATTGAGACGGCCTTGATTTCAAAGAGAGGAGAAAGCAAATGTGTCACACATAGAGAAGTGTTGTTTACTTCGCTATATAAAAGCAATGTGTATAATTTCCCCTTTAGAGCGCCTACATCCTATGATGTATGATCATTAAACACCATCATGTCAGACAGCAGCAGCAGTTTTTATTCTGACATTCCTCTGCGTATACTTGAGAACTGCAGTAGTTTCTCTGCAGCATCTTCCCAACAGGTCATAGGCCTGCAGGAATCTCTTCCTTTCACTGAGCACAATGGTTTCACAAGGAATTTGTCTCGGTAAATTTGTGCAGACATGCCGCAGCACTGTTCCACAATACAGGATTAACTGACTGCACACAGGATAAAAACCTCACACGTGGTGAAAAGACATACAGTATGGCATTAACTTAAAGATAGCGGCCAAAATTGTGCAGTTTCTCATGTGTGTGATTTGACACATCTTCAAATCTTTGGCTGAACGTTTTAACTGGTCAAACTCTGATGTTCTAAAATTTTGAAAGTGTGTTTACACATTAATTTTCAATGTCTTAATGCCTTCAAAACACCCTTTCCTGTAATTTAGGGGAAGGCCAGTGTGGCAAAAACACTTATTTCACTAATTATTGTATTTTATGCAATATCATAGCACTCTATTACTTCCACCCACTCTATTTTTTTCCTCTGCTCAAACTGCCACTGTTCCACTATTAATACGTTTGACAAAGTACTGTTGAAGAAGGCAAGACAGAAGAAGAAAAGATTATATTAAAGCAAATGCCAACCAGTGGCACTGAAGCATCAGTCAGTGTTGTTGTGGTAAAACAACAAAGCTCAATGTATCTTTGGCTTTTAAGGACACCAGATTTTAACCTCAACATTTATCACTAGCTCCCACTCAAGTTAAACAGTTTGCGGTTTGGAAATATGCACAACATTAAGTGCATGACAGATATTGTTGGCACAGATGCTCTTTAGAGCCACAAAGAACAGAACAGCCTGGAATTCATGGGCGTGTGTTCCAGGCGTGGGGGATGTCTGTACCCTGCAATTCCTGGGAAGAAAATGAGTCTTTCACCTCAACTTGTACAACGTGTTCATCACTGTACGCGCCAGCCCTTAGGCAGACGTCCCAAAATACGGTCAGTTAAGAAAAGCGGAACCCACTGGGCTAACGCAGGATGGCTTATTGACCATGACACTCGTCGCTCTGTTGATTTTTGGAAAAAAACTAAAAGTTCCAGCTCCTTGTAACTTTTGGGAAATCAACATGTCACAGAGGGGAGGTTCACTCTGTCACAAATCATCTTTGGCCGAGGTTACAGAGGGTCGACAGGAAACGCTGCAATAGTAATTAAGGTTTTGTCGATGTACATTTGATATATTACGAACTGTTACAGCAGTACTTTTAGTGGCATCTTAGGTGTCCCTTTCAGGAACTGCTCTTCGGATTTTTTCATTTACTGTCGCCCCAATAATACAATTAGACACCCCCCTTGCTGGCAACATAAGACATGCCACTTGGTCTCCTCATTTGTTTTACTGTTGCTATCACGAAGCAGTTTCCATTGATCGGCTTTAATAGAAGTGAGGTATGGATGGCATGAGGAGCTCAAACAAAGAGATCCATTCTCCTTTTCTTTGTGTAAATGTGAAGATTAGTTGGGGGGAAAAGTTAGGCTCTACAGAGAATGATGAAATCAATAAAACACAAGACTCCTCACAGAAAGAGAGGTAACTCTGCATCGACCACAGGCTGCTCACACACTCAATCAGATTAACTAATGAAGCAATTATCGATCCAAAGTGGGGCTGCTGGCCAGCACAGGACTGGCCATTAAGTGGATCTTCCCCTCCCTTGGCCATGCTGAAAATGTCAGGGTCACTGTGTTCGCTGCTTGACACAGTTTACCGAAGCCCAGTCTGTAGGAGACTAATCACTTGTCTGCCTCCCAGGAGAAGTTGTGAAGGGGGTGACACCTCAACAGGACGGGGAGAAATCTGATTCTCACAAAGCCGGGAGAGAAGCCAAATTAACCTGTGCCATATTTGTTGCTTCAACCGGAGGAATATGAGGGAATGCAAAAGAGAACTGACCACTGCAGGGCTGCAAGTGAGCAGCATCTCATTCAGCCTGTAACCCGTGCTGCTCTGTCAGTTCAGATGACTGCTGTTGTTGCACCCTGACACACTGAATTGAATTATTTTTATACTTGAAACACACCTATGATAATTAGTGTAGATCCGCAACAAGAGCCAGTGGGGGAAGAGGGAAAAAAAACAAGATCTCCTGTCTGCAGCATCCCTGAATGTCAAAAATGTGTACTTTCATTGCCTGAGTCCATAGCAACGCAAGGTTGTTTGTTTCCATGCTCATAGCAGGAGCAGTGCCACAAGATGTCTCACAAGATGTCAAAATATGAGCACTCATTCTTTCATCAAATAAAAGACAGCAGGAGCTGGTACAGTTCCTCCAATATGACATGATATATTGTAATTCATTAGTCTGTGTGTAATCTCTGTCTCCAGTCATGGGGACTGACTGAAAATGTTCTCTTGTGAATACTAAATGAAGCTGAGCTACAGCTGCATTTATTTCGCTAAAAGGAAATAGTGTGACATGAAGTTTTGACAACCTGCTCACGGGGCTACTATAGACTTTTTTGACTACATGCATTTAGGGCTGTTCTGCTTTTGTTGTTTGCTGTTTTTCAACATTTAGTCCTTGACCAGCCTCACCTGAAATTGCAATTATGACCGAGATGTTATTGTTTGGTAATTGAACACCACGCTTCAGGCTTGGTCATCAGTCAGTCTCATTCACTTTCACCCACACGGAAAAAAAGCAAATAGTTCTTTTTTTTCTGTTGGCGCACTGAGGCAGGAAAAATATTGCTTTGCGGTTAACTTCTAATCAAATTGCATTAGGTTTTCACAGCCTGTGCCCTCACTCCATTTGCACAAACCATCACAGACCTACATGAATTTCACACCCAGGGTGAGGAATACTTACTTCTTCACCCCGATACATTTCTCCCCCGGCCCAACGCACAGTGTGCACACACACAGACACACACATTTTGTGATCAGACAAGCATGATCATGCAGTTACAGCACAGTGGTAAATCATTTTATTTGCAGCAAGTGTGGTTTTAATGACATTTTACATGCTCTGATGTTATTTTTATCAACTTCTGAAATGGACTCCGTGGAACTGTCACTGTTATGCCCATTTTGGTGCGTGAGACTTTTTTTTTTCTGCAGAAAACAACCCTCATCTATAGTCACGATCTTCGTGTCATCTCTCAGGAAACCTGACTCGAAACCACGACACCCCGTGTAAGTAAATATAGATAACTGATATTACGCAGAGCCAAAAATGAGTACAAGTGAAGAGAAGTAAGAGCTCTCTGTGTGCCAGGGTACTCACATTAATTCTAATTATTAGCATAGTCATTATGATATTAATTATTGTGGCGCTGCTCTTGAATGTACTCAGTGAAATAATTGAAAAGTAAGGAGATATGAGCAAGGATTTTAATAATTAATTAAGGCTAAATTATTTATGTGGAAATATCTTTCCCATAATTAACCTTGGACCCACATCCTATAGGTCTCTTTACCCTGGACCTTCTGTCCTCTGCCTGTGAGGCATGTGTCGCTTCTTGCATGAAACAAGTGTAAGGTGGGGGTTGATTGAAGGTGTAGTATGTGTGCGTGAGTGTGTGTTTGCAAGAGAGAGAGACAGAGAGAGAGAGTGCATCTGGAGACAGCAGTCACATGTAAGGCGCATTTTTTCTCAACTACAGCAGTTTAGTACAGTATTTGAAGCGTCTAGCAGTTTCCATCTCAGCATCTCACTTTTTCTGCTTTTGTGCTCTTTACGTCACTGCGTTTCTGTGACGGCTGCAGTTCCAAGTTACTTTGGAAGATTCCGATTTCTTACCACGATAAGCTCTTAAAATGTCACTGTTGTCAGTTAAAAATAACAAATAAATAAATAAAAAATCTAAATGTCAACTTTTTTGGAACTCACTCGTTTTTGACATTGAACTGACATTGAATTGAGGAAGAACGCTGGTCAGCTGGTCTGGATCAATATTCAAGCATTTAAACACTCTGATATTTGCCTAAAAAATTATCTTGACAATTTACTTAATCAGTCTGTGTCTGTGTATTTTAATTACTGATGATTAATTGGTCACAAACTGAACATCTTTAGGTTTTGGACCATCGCCCTGATGAAAACAAGACACAATGAAAATGTCACCTTGGGATTATTTTTTTTTTTTGTTGTTGTTGTTGTTGTACTTTATCAATTTATTACTTCACATTAATACACCAGCTAATTATTTGTTTCATTGAGGTCCTCACTCCCAGCTGACACACTGTAGGACATTTCACTCCACATACTTAAATACTTACATACTAATGTGTACTTTTCTCATCACTTACATCACGAGTGCAGCGTATTAATTCCACCTTTGGGTATTCTGCATGAAACAAGTCTGAGGCGGCGCTCGATTGAAGGCTTCCCCTGCACATGTGTTTGAGCGAGGGTGCACACTGGAGAGGGAGGGCGAGGTGGGGTGGGGGAGAGTGGGGGGGGGGTAGACGCAGAAAAAAAGAGTTGGAGAGAAGAAAGGGTGTGTGTGTGTGTGTGTGTGGGAGGCGGTGGGGGGGTTGAGAAGAGGGGTAGGATGTGGGGGGTGGGGGGGGGTGCACTTGTGTGTGGGAGGAGGGGTGGGGAGGTGCTGCTGCTGGAGAGGAGAGGAGGGAGGACGGGGAGGGGTGGAGGTAGTGAAGAAGGGAGGGAGGGAGGGAGGTGGTGGTGATGTGGGGGGTGTAAGGGGGGGGTATGAAGGGCGGAGCTGCAGACAGCATCCCCCGCCCTCGCGCTCGTCTGTGTGCCCCTTCGCAATTACCTGTTCCACCAGACCTGATGTGAGCGCGCGCCTGCGAGCACATGCCACGTTGGGAGAAAGAGCCGAACCTGAACTGAACTGCCCCCTGATTTTTGAATTTTTTTTTATATACATTCTAATCTATTTTACAACAAGGAGCATTTCAACTTGAATCCGAAGAAGAAGAAGAAGAACTGAACAACTCAAGCAAGTGGGTTTAACAAAACCTTTAAAGAAAAAAAGAACACAACCCGAGCCGAGAGAGTCGCGAGGATGCACTTGTTGTCCGCCAGCTGCGCCCTGCTTATCGCCGCGCTCCTCCGCCAAGGTAAGAAAAAGCATTGTCTCAGTGAGCCGGAGCCGCAGGTATCAGGAGAGAGAGAGGGAGAGAGGGAGGGGGGGTCCCAGCAGTCCCGGGCAGGTGCCACTAAAAACTTCGGCCCGGTTTATCGACCACATTTCCGGAGGGAAGTGCTGCTCTCTCTCTCTCTCTCTCTCTCTCTCTCTCTGTCTCTCTCTCTCTCTCTCTCTCTCTCTCAAGTTATAACTTATAGTTTCTCTTCAGCCATCAGTCATCTTGGTTCATAATCAGATCAATGCTAGACCTTTCCCTCCCTTTATAAAGAAAATTCATGTAAATCCATTTGCCCATCGTTGTTTCTGTCAGATGCGTAATCCAGTTACATCTAGGCTCCTCCGTGGCAGATTATGTGAGATTATGAAAGGCTGATTGTGAAAAAATGTGTGTTTAAATTTCCACATTGTGTGATTACAAAATCAGTAGCAGCAGTTTCTTCTGAATGAACTCAGCTCAGCTCATGCTTTATTATTGTATAATCTTTCTCATGTCTGTAAAAGTCACTTTTATTGTGTATAAACAGCTAATCTGACATGAAAAATAGCCTATTGTGCATCATATCATGCCCCCCTCTTCCCTCCCCTCATGAGGGGAGAGGCAGGCAGTGAGGTAGTTATCATCACCCAGCAGTCTTCACATGTGCTCCTGCCATGATGTCATCACGATGCCTCATTTTTCATGTTTTCTCTCCTGTTAGGGCAGAATGATGCTGCGTTCACATCCTGTCTGCTTTATTGTAATTATGGGCTGCCTGTTGGGTGTGGGAGAGCGCTCCTGACAGGCTCACTCCAGTAATTACACATAGGGAAGGACTCATTTTGGATGTGGGCAGTTGTAATGACTTGTACAAGTGAACGCTTCCAAGTTTTATTCAGTTCCTTGGGTATGATGTGAATGAAGCAACTTGGCATTAAGTGGTGATTTTAAAAGTATGCTTTGAAAAATAGATTATATTCGCCCATGGTGGCTTTGTGAAAAACAGATGAAATAAGGACAACGATGCTCTTTTAGAACATCTATTTTAGTTTCGGTCTTTTCTTTTTTTTGTAAATGTGCAGACGATTTTTCCGCCTGTCTCCTTGTTGTCTGCTCATTCAGGCCAACAGGTAGCAGCGCCATGTGCTCACATCACTCAGGCAGGCCATTAAGCAAAGCTGCACAAGAGCACTCCCTTAGAAAAAGGAAAGGGGCGGAGAGGTTGGCCTCACTGTACTCCCTTCCACCCCGTCACACTACGGTGGCGCCTGTTGTTGTAAATTAACACCATGCAGCACCTATCAGTCAGGCTCAGGTGGTTTATTTGAGAGGAAACGAATGGCCCTTTTAAGGTGTTTTTACACCGCTGTGCCGCTGCAGTGCCGTGTGCTTGAGACTGGAGGAGAGTGCACTGAGTTGGTAATGAGGTTAGACTTTATGGTTGTCCAGGCTGCTGTGTGTTTTGCAGGCGCGTTGCCTGAAGTGATGGTCAAAACATATGTGCTTACACAACAGATGGTCGGAGTCGTCTTCTCACCAGCTTCTGTAAGAACTGAGCCTTGTAAGGTTTTCGCCTGAGTGATCACAAAACAGAAATATTTATGATTTTTTTTGTCAATTTGCACAATATGGGCAAAATCTGACTGTGGGGGTTTATTGAGTTTTGGATTTGCAATAAAAGCTGCATCGATACTTGTAATAAAAAACAGGCCCATGTTTATTATATTTGAACAGATGAAAAAGCAACAGCTCCCGGGGCTGCAGCGGTAAAGGCCGAGTCATGGCCACAGCCAGAGCCCCAAATTACTCTTTGAACAAATAGTGTGGAAGATGCATCTTTTCTTTTTTTGTTCGCTCTCTTGTCTCCACCCTTCCCCCACCTCCACCCTCACCCCCTCCTGAACAGACAGACAGCGCTCGGTGTCACAGCTGGTATTACTTGTCGAGCGAGCGGGGCTCTCCCTTTTGCTAATGGACTAATCTCTTGCGGGGGTCACCCAATTTCACCTGAGATAGATTCACTCGCCTCTCTTTCATCTTTAACTAGGTTATATCCAGACTTGTCTCATGAAAATTGGGATGTTAATGCAAAGGAAAAAAGTGTGCATGTGTTACATGTAAGTTTCTGTAATACTGTGTATTTATGTGCTTGTGCACGCCTCGTCTTGTTTATAGGCGGTCTCCTCTTGATGTCTGAAGACTGCTTGTGGTTGTTCCTCCTTTGAAAAGAGATTTCTTTGTGACTTGCAAAGTATTGTATCCCTTCATGCAAAATTCAGATGCAGTCATGAGAAGTATGGCAACTCAGCCGAATCATGGCTTTGAATAGAAATGCTGCATTTGTACTTCACGTTGTGCTCTAACTTAATGCCTCCTTTCTTAAAATAGTGCAGTTATTTGTTGAACAAATTTTGCAAATGCTCACTAGCTAGCAGCAGAACTGTGATCAAATGATGAGATCAAGATTGACCATCTGCATCAACACATGAGGAAACAGGAGAATCTGCAGCATCTAAAGAACAGAATTGGAGTGCAAAAGATCTTAAACTAACAAAAGGAGCCAATCTCATATTCATCTATATTTCTTTCTCACTTATTAGAATGGGAATGCTTAAAATGCCCCCGAATGTCATATCTTCATAAGTCATTATCCTGCTGGATGCTTAACCATTATGGCAGCTCATAATGTCTCTCAAAAGGCTCTGTAGCACTCTCAGTCTTGTGTGTGGAGCGAAAGTGTGAAGTGGAATCTTTTATAGCATCACGCAGTTAATACTATGGTCTGCTCATGAAAACACACAAGTGTACTGAGTAGAAAGTGAGACAGATGCCATTACTCACTGAGAAATCACAAAGCGAGCAAGATATATGCGAGAAACAGATGTTCAATAGAGAGAATAAGGTGTGTTTTTGCTTGATTGTGTGTGTCATGTCCTTCTCAGGCTTTGAGTAGAATGAAAAATAAGTGGAGATGTGAGCAGAAGGCAGAGTTGCTGCTCACAGGGAGGGAAGGGACACTTTTCGTCAAGATGGGAGAGGGCCGTTCAGACAGGCGAGGCCGTACTGTAAATTAAAGCGGCAATAGGGTGTGGAGCCCAGTGTCACCTCCCATCAGGGGGGTGCAGGATTCCTAACAGCGCCCCTGGCAGCAGAGCTTTATGGCCTGGATGTGAGGATCAAGCTTAATTAACTACTGACATGGTAACTTTAGCTTTAAATTACAAATAACTTTTAAAAAAAAAAAAGAAGAAGAAAGTTTTCAGCTGGACTAAAAATAACCCAAAGCCATGATGAAATGAAAATGTGACACATAATCTTTGATGCAGCATGAAAAAGAGTAAAGAGCAGGTTTTGGTGCAAATGCAAAATCAGACAAGAGTCAACCATTAACCCGCTATATTTTGGAAAAAAGAGACAGATCTTTGGATACCACCGTTTCCAAGAAATTAGGCCAATGCATCAGCTCGTCCCCAGAGAAATGATGCTCATAATATATGCGCCTGGACCATATGGTATGGAAACTGTGGATCTGCTCACGTACAGTAGACCTGAAAAAAACTGTAGGTGAATCACTGAAACCTTGATTGTACAAACAAAAGTACAGTTGAATATGGGCATGTATTACTGATTTCTTTTGGTCTTTGTCTGCCCTGCACCTCTGTGGGCTTGAGTGGTGCACCCACCCACGTGCTCTTACACACACACACACACATTCTTACTTCTCTCCACCCCCAGCAGGACACTGAACAGGTGGAGTAGTGTTTGTTTTTAGTGCCGTGAAGGGGGCGAGTGTCTCTTTATGATTCCTGTTTGTGTGTGCAGTTGTTGAAAGAAAAGCTGTTTGTTCCCGTCCCTCGCGATGAGCTAAATGATATCTTTCAAGTTCTCAGTCTCATTATTCACTCGATTATAACTTTAAGAAGTTGTTGTTTTCAGGCTAAAAGCCCTGAAACTGTCAGAGCGGCGTCTTTATTTTTAGATTTGTTCCAAAATCTCGTTACGAAACCGAAATTCACCTCTAGATTAGATGTAGTGAGGCAACAGTGGAGAAATATGAGCCTCCACATGAACATGCTGAGTTTCCTACATGTCAGAGAGAGAGCAATTCGCTCTCTGCTGGACCGGACTCACCGAGCAGGGAGATGTATGAGTGGCTTTGCCTTGAGAAAATGAAAGGACTTGTGTGGCAAAAGTAATCACTCTCAGACAATGACTCAATGAGAAAAGGGTCCTTTGTTCGTCTGTGACAGTTTTACACACAGGATTATCAGTAAAACAGCAGCAAGTGAATCTTAATTACACTTTGGTGATTGGTTCGCCCCACTTCTAGAGCCAGACTGTGAGATATATTCAATTTTTATAATCTCAGCTAAAATTGCCTCTTCAGCCTTCCATTTTTCTGTAATTTGCTGGCCAGGTTGAGACAGTTTGGTTGGATTTAGCACTTAGGCGACCTTTCGAACATGATGCCTCGCAGTTTACCTGTTTATACCGCGGTGAGATCATTTTAAAGCGAGAGAAAGCATTATAATGTTATACCAAACAAACATCTCAGTCATCTCACTTTCCCCGTTTTGCACACAGGTTCCTCGCTCTGCCGTGCCAAATAATGCTTTATTTGTCATCCAAGGGGAGGGACCAGAGTTCTATTGTTTCAGCTATAAAGAAAGGCTTAACAACAGGAGAGAGATGACTGTGCTATGCAGTAGTGCTTCTTTCTTTATGCAGGAATACCCCTATTGAAATGCATGAAGGTATCCTTGGTTTTGGTGAAAGCCCAACAGCACTCTGAAATTGGGCGGCCCTTGTTTCAGGGACAAAAAGTGAGGTTGTTTCTGTCTTTTGTCATTGACGCAGCCCCCAGCTTTCACCAGATTCCTGTGGACTCCCGCCGACTGTATTGTGAAGCTGGTTCTTTTTAAACAAATGAGTGTATGATAGTGACTTCTTGCTCCCGCTCTTCTCTTTGTCATTAATATGGAACAGCACACACCCCTCGGAGAGGGCACAGAGTAGCTGCTGCCTGTCCCTGCACTTCACATGTGCAACCTGACTGGGGCGGAGGGTGGGGGGGAGCATCTCTCCTCCATATGAAAAGCCTGTGGCCACACCCATCTTTAACAGGGCCCGGATCTTTGTTCAAATTCTCCATTAGACTCATTGCTCTATTTTAATGAATTCTTTGAGAGGCCTCCATTAACTGTGATGGTAATCATTCGACCTCAGAGAATATTTAAGGAATACCATGAAGGGGCACATATGTATGCGAAGCCAGAGGGTGGGCGCTTATGAGGCCTTTTGTTTTTGAGAATCACATTTGATGGACTTTTTTCTCATTAAAATTTATCTTATACATTAAGCAAAGACAAAGGAGAAACACTGTTCCCACCACCGGCAGCAGCAGGGGCAGCAGCAGGGGCTCCTCCTGACCCATAAAGTGGGGTCAGTGGTGAACCTCTGATATTTATGCTTGCACTCCCACAAAGTCATTATTTCAGCGTATTTATGAGAGTCAAGTGGCAAGACATGAGGTTGCTATTATATCAAACCCTTATTTTTTCTTTGTTCGAGGTTCAGGGAAGTCAGTCAGGTTGACGCAGCTTTTGTGCAAAAGGTGAAACATTCATTTTAAGCCCCAGGCCCGCTAATAAAATGACATGGAGTTTTGTCTTTCCATTCATTTCTGAATCATCCTCTGTTGGATCCAAAGCTCTTTTGCAATACAGAGAAGTCACTCTATTCATTCAGATGCTGTTTAGCAATTTTTCATTGATGAAATATCGCTCTCCTCTCACTTGAGTCTTGCCTTTGGGACTCAACAGAGCGGCCTTGTGTCTGCATTTGACCTCAGTATTCACATTCTTGCCATTTTAAATGGCGTTTCTTTGTGTTGTGCTGATGTCCACCCTTCCTCATAGACTGCAGCAGCAGTCTGCTGTGCCTGAAGCTATCTTTGATTACACGCTGCTTCAGTTGAACTTGCAGGAGACAGGAGTTCTCATTCAGGGAGGCTCTCTCTCACAGGGGATAGCAAGAGTATATCTCTGATTGGAATTAAAAGCCTGTCATGCTTTTAGTGGCTAAATAAGAAAGTAGATAGAAGATTAAGTGTTTGCACATCTCTCTGGGTCAAGTGTATTAATACACTTAGGAATACCCCTTGGGAATACCTACATTTATATAGGTCTAAAACATGCTCATGATGAGGAAACAAGAAATGTCTGTAGGTTTTAAGGGTATCTTTTCTTACTATGGTATTTTTCTTTTTGTAAAAATCTCATTTGCTGGATTTCAAGCTGCTCTGTGTATTAGATCCCCAACCAGGGTTACTGGAGTACGTGGAAAGACTGGGGAGCAGCTCAAGTCATTTGAAAAGAGCAGGAATTACGACTCAAAAAGTATCCAATTGGGATCTCAATTGGTGTGATGCTGATCTTCAGTTAATGTATTGTCATCAAAACCAGCAAGCTACGAGCTAATAAGCTAACAGCTAACAACAGGCAGATTTTGCCGTCCGCACCTCCCTCCAACCTGAGGCACTTTTCCATTTAACGCATGTCCAAATAGTAAAAATAATGGATAAATGGTTGATATATTTATGTCCTGAGAGAGTTTAACATTTAATGTATTCACCACCACCAAATCTACAATCAGGTGAAATAAGTAATAAGTAATGCGTCAACCATTGTTAAAGTTAGCTCTAACCTGTCAAGTCAGTTAGCTTAAACATAAGAGTAATGCAAACAGTTAGAATAATACAAATAGTTGAAACAGTTTAAACGGTTAGAAACGTTTGCTAAAGGTAAACATTTGCAACAGTTAGCTTAAATGTTGGAAACACTGTGGAAACGGCTAGCCTCTGCCTTTCCAAGTGGTAGTCGTACAAATGCAAATGAAACGTTTGCCATTCAGTTGTAGTATAAAAAAATAATAAATAAGAAGCACTTGAGACGGTTTGGAAAAAAATGATGGGAACTATGTCGAGTATTCCTATTCATGTTTATCTATTCATGTTTCGGAGAACCTGTTTATTGAATATATTAATGAACATTTTGCTTGTTATTTGACCTTTTCTGGAAGTGCTGCTTGCTCTAAACTGTGCATAAGTCATTAATCCCCCCCCTTCTCCACTGAAAGCAAGACATTTTCACATTCCACTCCATGAACACTCAGCCTCGGGGCATGTACCTCCTAATGTGCAACTTCTTTGCAAAACCATGGTTAAGTGAGAATAAATGTAATCCCCACAACAGATTACAGTATGTTATTCAGAACTATCTTGTTTAAATGCATCGGCAGTAGTTTTGAGCCCCTGTCTCGTTCCTCAGACTCAACATCAGTTTGTGTTCAAAGAAGTCAAGTGGTGGCTTTTTGCATGGCAATTACCCCACTTGCGATGCTTTGGCTGATGCATGACTCGTGGATGTGTTAGATGTTTTATGATAAGATGCTCTGCTTTGCTGTTAAGTATTCAGCTGTTCCACTGCCAGACCTTACGAGGAAGGTGAAGAGATGCTTGTCTGGTAATTGGATGCAATACTTAATTTTCTAATGGGACGTCTTAAGAGGTCAAGTAGCCTCGTGTTCCTGGGGAGAATTTTTAACCATTACACGTCCCAGTGGTGCAATTTAAATACCGACTTCTGTAGACTTATCATCTTAGCGCAAAAAGAAAAAAAATCCACATTTGTAACACAGATTTTAACCTGGCTTGACTGCAGGGTGGTCACAAAAAGAAAAAAAGTAGGAATGTTTAAAAGTAAACTCAGAAGCAGCCTGTCTACCCAAAGCCTTTGGCTTAAAAAAAATTGCTTTATAACCATGCCTGGCTGGTCTATAGAGTGAGGTCGTTGTTAAATGAACTTTGAAGTATTTAATTTTGAGTAATGAAGATGCCATAACTCATTATGCAACCATTCATCCCCCCTCCCCCATACAAGTAGCAGACACACAGGAGATGACACATCATTTCCTCGTGTAATGATAGTGATTTTATTTGAGCGCGCAGGGTCACACAGCAGAAAGTTTGACACTGAAAAATGAGCCATTTCTTTCCACTCAGTCTAAGTTGGGGATGTTTCGGGTAAAGCGGTCTGGATATTCTGCTCTCCTCTGAGGAAATCTCAGGATTACCTGTCTTATTGTGGAGACTTGCCATAGCACGCTCTTCTATAAACAGAGTCAACACAAATGGATACACCAAACCAAAGACAACATCACAGCCACAGCTTGCCATTATGATAATATGTAGCCAGACAATATTATCCCCCAGTGGGAGTGTAATAATTGGACAGCTTTGTTACCTTTTTATTCAGGATGGCATTTCTTTAGATATCATGCTTGATTGAATGTATTTCTTTATTGTCCTCACTAATGACTTGTGTTTGCCGCATTTTTATATCTCAGGCCATTACATCTGCAAATATGTATGTTCTTTATGTTATTAACAACTGAAGACAAGTGGAGGTGAGAAAGAAGTTATTCATTTAATTTATCCCACTCCTGTTCAGTTTCTAATGACTTCTGTTTTTTTTCTATTTTAGTAAAATTTAAACAATACAGTAACACTGATAGTCTGCAGCAGTGTGCTAAAGGCTTGACATCAGCAAGCTAAGATGTTCACAGTGACGTGCTGATTAACAGGTATTACGTTTATCGTGTTCATCAGTGAGCATTTTCTAATTTCCCCCTAACTGAGGCTGATGGAAATGTCATTAGTTTTGCAGTTACTTGGTTATAAATTAAAATATTTGCAGATATTGGAAAATTAACCTGACTAACCTGTTGATGGCGCTTAATGGAAAGTGAAGTAGTCACTATCAGTATTACCATTCATCCTTTTTAACAATGTTCCATTATTTACTCGATTCATATATTTACACATATTTATCAAACATGAGAAAATAGCTCAGACTCAGACTGTTTTGAAATAGCTTTTCTTGTCAGACAGTCATCAGTCGAGAACCCAAAAATTCAGTTTGTTACCACGAAAGACAAGTACAACATTTTTTTTCTGAAAAACAGTGATTAATACTTTTACTATGGATGAACTAACCTAAACTAATCATTTGATCAACTTCTAGCAAGTGTATATCAAACTTCATGACAATCCAACTGGCAGATATTTTCATTTGTGCAGCCAGTGGCTTATGGTGGTACTAGAGAAAACATCCAGAGATCACCAAAGTCTGGATGATGCGAAATTTCATTTAAATCTATCTAATAGCAGTTCATTCATTTCATTTTGGGATTCACTTTGCATATTTCCAAAAACATATACCACTAAGATTTTTTATTACATACTGAAGGAAATCTCAATTATGCTGGGTATTTTTTTCTGCTTCAATTTATAGCCTTTTCTGGATTTTCAGGAGAACCTTTGCCGCAAGCTTTTTTTTTCTGTCTGACCCAGCAGTAGAAGCAGCTTGCTCCTCCAAAGGACTTTCTGAATATCGTATTGACTCATTTTGCTCGAAGGGGGAGTATTCTGTGTAAAACTTCCCCATAGAGATTTTTACCCCTGAGCTCTTGTACCACATTGTAGAAATCTTGATGTTTTGTAGATATGTTGTTATCAGTTACAGAGGAGGGTTGGCACATTTCAGCTTATTGACAGGTTTTGTGTGGAGTGGGGTATCTCTTTGTTGGTCAGTAAGAGCTGCAGAGCTTCTTCTGCTGTTGTTCTGCATGAACCACACAGGACAGGCAGCAGGATGAGAGCGCTTAAAGATGTGCAACACCAGAGTGGATGGTTAAAAGCACTTACCGTGATGTATGGCTTCTCCTCATGTCATGATGGAAGAAGAAAATGCAATAGCCACTGCTAATGAAATTATTATGCCTTAAAGGACCCATGTCCCCAGGACGACATTGACATATGTTGAATTACATAAACTGGGAGTGGTTATCTCATCATACAGAAACAAAAGACACAAACAAAAGAGCAAGATTGGCTTTGTTGTGACAGTTATGTGTCTTTGAAAAAATTGAGTTTAACACTATTTGTGACCTTGCTGCGACAAAAGATAAATTGTCTTTTTGACCTAAGTGAATTTATTTCACATAAGCAAGCCATTTCCACTTTTTAGAATACACAAATTCATCTTACACAAAAAGCAGCTTGGCGCCAGTGGAGTTCACACTAGTAAAAGCTTTCAGCCAAATCATGTTAGCGGTTATCCCACCACGTAAATCTGAAAGTCCTGAAGTCGTAGGAAGACTCAGTGGTGTGGCAGTGCATGTTAATCTCCAACCTTTCACAGTCCTCCATCAAAGCAGACGTTGGTCCGTGGGTATTAAATGTGAAACCACACAGATTTGATGTGCAAGCAGGTACATAATCCTTTGTATGTATTATCTGCATTCCATGTATTCCTCCCACCGCTCTCTGCTCTGTTTAGCCAGCAGAGGCTTTAGGACCCCCCCAGAGCCAAAAGCCAAAGCAGGACACAATTTGAAACCGTCATGCCCTCTTAATACCAACCAGGCTGTTTGGCTTATTGGAATGGGGAGCAATGCCTGCTCTGTTTCACAGTGAAGGGTTAGAAGGTCAGATCTGTCATTATGAGTGCGCAACGGCATACATGACTCTTTGCTCAACTAATGTGAAAGT
The DNA here is from genome assembly GCA_028564955.1 of Terapon puta. Classification (NCBI taxonomy): domain Eukaryota; kingdom Metazoa; phylum Chordata; class Actinopteri; order Centrarchiformes; family Terapontidae; genus Terapon; species Terapon puta. Next base: position 9,291,753 of record JAOXYL010000059.1, read on the forward strand.
ATCAGCCTTGCCGCGGCAATTACCAGAGATGAAAGCTACAGAAGCCATCTGTTGAACAAATGAAAATATCCACCTGTTAATATTTGCGGTTGTTTACAACATAACAAGGCATACATTATTGATATATGTATGAGGTGCTGTGCATTGGATTTCGACGACAATAAAACTATTGAGCACATTTCCATTAATCATCCATTTTGAGTTGGCAAAATATTACTCTATGCCTCCTGCAGTGTCTAATGAAGCACTTTAAGATCGATAAGTGGATGCATTCTTGTTTACCCACGTAGAAAAGTGATTGGCCCCGGGCTGATTCGTCTCCCTCTTTCTCACCACTCTGGTCAGGGCTGTGCGTGGGTTTGTTGCCAGCTCTGCTGTGTAGAAAAAGCTCAATTTACTGTCAACGGGAGGTTGTTGTGGCAGCATGTTTGATTGGTATCCTCCGGCACCACCTGCAACTGAAATATGGTCATATAGATAATATAAAGGTAAACACAACTGTTCCCCCAGGACCAATGTTGTACAGATGTTCAAAGGATTTCCCCCTGAGGGAGGCGAGGGGGAAGGGACAGGGTGGGGTCACTTTTACAGGAAAGAGAGCACTCATGGTACAGACAGACAGACAGACAGACAGACAGGCAGGTACTTGAACAAAAAGCTGGTTGCACTTGGGTAAATAGTGCTGCTGCCAGCTGGGCTGATATTTCAAAATAAAAAAATAATCTAATTCACCAAATGTGCTACCAGTAGGAGGATGCTTTTAGTCTGATGGTGCAGTGGATGTTTCCATCTTGACCCCCGTGCAGGGCTCTGTCTGTCGGCATATATAATATGTTGAGTATTAGGATTTGTCATGGGTCTTGGCTAGGGCTGCAGCCAACAATTATTGTCATTAGGGATTCAACTGCCATATCTGTCTGGAAACAAGGAAGGCAATGCCTATAACATGTTCCTGGTGTCCAAAGTGACATGTGCAAATGGCTTTTTTCATCTGTCCAGCAAAGACCACAAAGATATTTTCATTTACTGTGATATAAAACAGAAAAGTATTGATTAACAGCTGAAATGTTTAGCCAAGTCGATGTGATTATCAATAGGTAATTCATTTTTTGGGCGTAAATGCCAACCGGTCCTTAGTTCAATTTGCTCAAAATGAGGATTTGTTGCTTTTCTCTCTTAAATCACAGCAAAATCATTGGGATTGCTGGTCAATAAAACCAAGTAGTTTGAAGCTCTAAGAAACTATACTGAGCTTTTTTCTCATTTTCTGACATTTCATAGATTTAAGGATAATCAAACATTTGAATAAACTGCTCTTAATTTCCTTCCAAAATAATCTGTCAGTGATCCTTTCGATCAACTAGTTCTTCTTTTAGTCTGTAAAATAATGCAAAATCCATCTCTCTCTCCAGAACTCAAGGTGACTTCTTGCCTGACAAACAGCATGGTTTTACAGTTTATATAAAACACAGAAAAGCAATTCACACACTTCAGAAGTTGGAGCCAGAATTGTGTTTGACATTTAACTTTGACAAACAGCTAATCGATAATCAGAGATGTTCTTTTCTGTGGATTGACGACTCATTTAATTGACTAATCGCTCCAGTTACTAGTCTGTCTCTCTTTCTCTGCCTTTTTGCCGCCTGACATTAGTGCTGAGGTCGCTTTAGGCCAACAATCAAATTGATTACAAATGATTTTCAATCTGGAATCCAGAGAGCAGACACACGCCCTGGAAGTCAGTCCTGCTCTGGTTGGCTCAGTTGCTTCAGGCAATCGAGGCTGGCAGGTTTATGGCCTGTATGCAAAAACCTGATACCTCGTGTCTGATGTGATACCTCTTGAGGAGCCCTGGTGGAACGACGAGCACTTTGATGTGAAGAAGGTTGTTTTGAATGTGTCAGGAATATTTTAAAGCCGCCTATTAACACATCTGGCTGAACGAGGGCAGCAAGGGTAAAGACGAAAATGTTCAACTTTTCTACAAGGATTCATCTCTTGCACTTAGATTTATGGGTATCAGTTCAAACTCCTCAGCAATTCAAAGGGCACTATATTCATTAGTGTGAAGCATTACTTACTGTTAGAGGCTCCATCTGGAGTATCACGCCATCTGCTGCACCTCTTTAACCCATACATTTACTTTATTAGGCAGTAAACATTTATTAGATTATCAGTGTGACTACATTTTTAAGCAGTAATTGGGTTGATTATACATCCCTGTGATTGCTGGAGGAAAGGGGTCTGTGGTTTTAATTACGCAAGTTAAAAAAAGAGGTTTAAAACAGCAAGTCTTGCCCTCTGCAAAACTGTGTATTTATCTCCGCCTGTTAATCACAAACCCAATAAAAACACCAGGGAGCCATGTGATCAGATATCTGTTATCGAGGCCTGAAATGTTGTGAATCTAGTTGGATGCACTGAAATCCCAAGATGTGTGCTACAAGCATGAATCAGAGGTGCAGATGGTGTTTTCAAGACGTGTTGCCTTTCAAGCACATATATACACACACACACACAATGCCAGCCTGACGTGTTATTCTCCTGTAAAAACTAGCAAGGTGTTCTATAAATAACACATAGTATACAGTAAATCAGCAGCTAAGATCTGCCAAGATAAAAAAATCTCTGGGTTTAAGACTGGCCTCAACTTTAGCCATGAAAGAGAGGCGTAAGAGGTGTTTCACTAACTGCAAGATTAACTAACTTAAATTCAAAGCCCCTGTAATTACAAGTGGAGCCGTTGCGTGTGGATGCAGGCTCTTCATTAGGCATGAGCGAGCAGGACAAATTCAATAACGCTTGTAGGATCCTCCAGTTTAATAAAGTTTGAAGGCTCCTTGGCATATGAGAAAGTTATCGCATTTAAATTACACTGAAAATAATTGAGACTGAATGAGCATTTTCTAATCACACGTCTGAACTGACTGAATGGCAAGTTAATAGGCCCAAGCGTTGCAGTCCTCAACATTTTGCAACGTTTGAAATAAACCCATAAGCTTTCGTTGGCGCATATATAAATGTACTGAATGGCAGTTCACATCTATAGATGAGCAGGTTAAATGTCACTCAGTTCATGTTGTTTATCAGATACAATGGGTATTCAGTTCTGGTGAGGTTAAAGGTTGTTGCTTTTTTTAAATAAATGTAAAGTTTGTCCAATTCTAGTGGTATTTCAAATGCTGAAAATGGTTTTAAATCCCTGACTGACTGATCAAAGCTTACAGATGGCTCAAGAGCAAATAAACTCTGAATAGTGCTGTATGATTATTTGCACGTCACAACCATAATTAAAATTCACTTTTATCTGCGCAGCAGAGGGATTCAAGACGGCAATGCCCAGTTTCTCAATTTTAATAGCTAGAAATGATGTGATTATCCCATTTGCCCTGTACAGTAAACTAGTGATTTGCTCGCAGGCCATGTCTACTTTTATTACTTTGAATGAAGGGAGCAGAGAGGGGGACTGTAATATCTTTGCAGTAGTGGATTTTTTTTTCCTTTTTTTCCCCCTTTCTTTTTAGCTTTTCTTACCTGAGAGGACACAGTCATCAGTGTCATCCTGACTCTGTCGAGACACAGAGATCCATTAGCTTCCTATAGTCTCTGCTGCTGACAGCCAATTTCAAAATCTCTCTTGTTCATTCATAACCTAAAGACTGAGGGGTGGGTGAGGTAATGCCGGCACTTTCCGGAAACAGCAGCATGAAGTCATTGCCGAACGTTAGGCACTGGGTTGCATTAGGAAGAGTTAATGGACAAGTAGGAAGTGGTGTGGCTGTGCTTTGTTAATGGTCTACTGTTGCCTTTAATGGCGCATCGTTAATGGGAGTTCTTTGTGGATGTTTGGGGCCGGGACTGTGAGCTCTACCATGATCTGCCCCAAGTCTACCCACAGGCATCCCACAACCACTTCTCCCTTTGGGTCCCCTGGCCTGTGCCCCTCAAATACATAATTCACGATATAATGGACATGATTTCTGAGTGCACTTACCACCCGATCGCTCCAGCCGGCCGCCGTCTTAAGAGCCGTCCCCTGCACCCGTGCAGCTCATCTGCTGACGCAATTTATGACTTTTTTTTCTAAGAAGGTTTTACTGATGCTCGTGTGGTCGAGTGTACGGAGGAGAACATTTGAAAGACTAATGATCGTGCCACAAGATCAATTTCTAGGAAACCTTATGGCAAGTCATTTAGAGTGATAATCACCCTGCTTGTAATATGCTTTTATCTTCCCCATCTGTCTCGCCCAGAGGAAAAATGTAACTAAATGACTTTGTGATACTGCCAATAATATGCAGACGTGTATACAAAGCATTAGATTCTTTTCCACATATATTCTGTATAAGAAAGGTATGAAGTTTTCATCTTAATTGTGTATACTTGTGTTTTTAAGCATTAAACCAACATTTATTTACACCTCCATTAGCTGCAGCACCAACAGAAACTGTTCCCCTCATATATTAGTTTTCTTATGGTGCTTAGCTGAATCCTTACAAGGCACTTTAAGCTAAATCAAAGCTGGATTGTCTGCTTTGATTGTGCTGTCTGATTGTAATTTAAAGGAGCTTGAACATCATTTATTAAAACGTCTGACAATGGTTCCCTTTTAAAATCTCACATTAAACACACTTGCTAATCAAAGGGAAAAATGCAAGAGGTTCTTGAATGAGCTGAAGTTTTTTTTTTCTTCTGTATTCTGTAAATCTTTATGTTATCTCTCATTTTATTAAGCTTCAAAGCTTGAATGCTACTCCATTAATGATAATGGAGAAATTCAGATTGCACTTATACTCTGTGTATTGTCAGACGTGTGAGAGGAAGAAGGAATGAGGGAATCTACTGCTCAGTCTGAGCTCTGTTTTGTTGCTTGTAGCTGCATTTTATTTATTACCTTGGATAACGGGTCAAACACAGACTATGTGACTCCATGTTGAGACATTTCCACCTCAGCATCATTGAAATTGGATGGAGGACTTTATTTTCCGAAACGTCAACAGGAAATATCAGTTTTTGATGCCAGTCCCTCAAAACCACATACGTTTCTTTTCACTTAAATAGAGCGGAAGCCAATGTAGATAATAAAATGATAAAGTACTCTGACCGTGCACCTAATTGACCAGAATGCAATGCAGTCACGAGACATCCTGTGTTTGCACCAACAAGCAGGACTCCTTCGGGCTTGTTATTGCTGCGCAGGCTACTATTCTCTTTACCTACACAAATAACCCTTGCCTGACGCGAAGTGTTTGCACCTGCTCTCTGGGGATTGGCAGCAGGTATTCTGGGAATTGTAGGAAATCAGAGAGGCAGAAGCAAACAAGACATGATTTAACACAGGTGCTGTGCACTCGAAAGGCTCATTCTTACCAACTAGAAAGAGGAAACTAAACTTGGATTCAGATCTTGTTTTCAAACATTTTCCAACTAAGCCCCACCCAATTACTAAGAATTCCTACATGTGAAACCCTATTGGTCATAGTAAAGAGCCTATTTTTAAAAAATCTGGTTTGGGGCCTTTAAAACCTGTGCTGAATATCACAGATTTATGATATGAAAGGTTTTGACGTTTCTTTTGGGAGCCAGCCATTCGTCTCACAAGTGGCTGGAAACACCCGAAGGCAAAATAAATCTTTTCCTCCTTCTTGAGCCCTCCTTTCTTTCTTTGTCCTCTCGTCTCAATCCCTGACGAGAGGCGGAAGCAGCAACCTGATCCCTCAGCAGCAGGTCTGCACAGGTACTGAGCCCTCCTCAGGACTCGAGTCTGAAACCAGAGAAAATGGAGCCAGCATTTTCAGTCACAAGGCAACAATGGGAACCCGACAGGTGGGACTGCAGGCAATGCATTAGCCCGATCCCCGCCTGCTGTCGTCTGTAGGTGTCTGTTGACCACACATGATGCGGCAAATGAACATTGTTTTCTTTGCCTGAGGGGGAGAGAGCTACCTATATGCCTCTATAAAATTCACTCTGGAAATAGCATTTTATATCCAGCAAGATGGAGAGTGTAAAGCAGGTTGGGCTGTTCATTTTTCAAGTACATTGAAGTATAAAGGGGCACGAAGATCTCTGATGAGAGTTATTTTACTCGCCTGTGCCTTTGCATTCTCATGTTTTGTAAAACCTCTTACATGCATGTTAGAGTTGTTTATGTTCCTGGATAAGATGCAGTTTTAACACGAGTCCTATGATTGATTATTTTGTTTGCCAAGCATGAACGCCGTTGTTGGTTTGGCTACACAGTGGTCTAAAAATGTTTCCATGCTGCTGGGGTGGAGGAGAGAAGCCATTATGCTTAATAGACTCACAATAATAATACTGTGTGTTGTATACTCTACATAATTCTCCATTTGCTGGCTGCCCTCCTCCTTTGCACAGTACAGGCTTTGCTTTGCCTTGGGGTGACAAACATGGCTCTCCACAGTGCAAGGATGTGCAAATGTATAGGACTTTATGTTATATTATTTTGCTCTGGCTCTCAAGGTTTTCCATTCTTTTGACCAAAGAACCAGAGTTTAGTCAAGTTTTGAACAGTTAGCAGGGCGAAACAGGATACTTAAAGATGTTCATTGTTTCACTATGTTTTGAAAAATACATCTTGAGCTAAACAATGAATTGATTCATGGAGAAAATAAGCCCTCATTATCATTGAGTTAG
>JAOXYL010000059.1:9298509-9325532 GCA_028564955.1 Terapon puta
TGTTTTGAAAAATACATCTTGAGCTAAACAATGAATTGATTCATGGAGAAAATAAGCCCTCATTATCATTGAGTTAGATCTTTGAATACTGATACCATATGTAATCATGCAGCCTTAACCGATATAGTTTTATCATGAATACAATGAATGCAATTCAGTGATTTATTAAGTAGATTGACTAGAAATTATTTTTATCACTAATCTGCCATCTATTGTTTGGATTAATCGCATTATTTGTAATATGTTGAAAAAAGTCACTATGCATGTTTTATTGGTCCCATACCTAAAGATTCACAATCATATAAAACAAAGAAAAGCAGCAAATGTTGATATTTTTTGCTTGAAAGATGACTGAAATGGTTAACAGAATAGCCGCAGATTCATTTTCAATTGACAAGTCATTTCAGCTCTAAACTAGATGCCACTAAAGCTCTAGAAAAAGATAATGTGATATCATGCTTACTAACTGAACAGGTTTTCTGAATGTTCGAAGTTGATGAATTCATTCAGAGTGAGAGTACAAGCCTTGGAAGCAATATCTTGCCTTTATGTGGCACAGAGAACATCATATTTCCTAAGTGGGAAAATAAATGAATCTGCTCTTCTTGAGACTAATTTCCCATTCCGACATTTTTCTATCGCATGGTTGTGCATCAGTACAGAGATATATGAATGTCAGAAAATATCAAACACTCTTTTCCATCAGGAAACTAATAAAGTGTTAGACTTGTTGGACAATGTTTCATATGGAACTTGTAGATAAGACTCCGTAGAGAGTGGATCACTTATTAAAAACAAAAGAAAAAAACAGACCTAGTTCAGCTGGGCGGCAGATAGAGCCTGTGGGGAACATTGTCAGAAAATGAAACCTCTGTCCCAGGCCATTCTGTCCATAAATGGACCTCCTTTGCAGATAGGTCCTCTTGACAAGACCTTTTCACCCCTGTGAAGGTCAAAGGGACGCAGGGCAATATTTTAGGGTGTGGGGAAGCTTTTTGTGCCCTGAAACAGATGGCGGTGGCATAAAATGAGGCTTGGAAAATGGCTCAAAATCTAGACATGACACACTCTGCTCTCTGTGCAGTTCATTTTACATAATATGGCTATTGTCAGCCCTGAAGTACTTGAACAAACTCATGCCTGCTGCTTACTTCTGCAAAATAGACTAATTCAGGCAGCTTGTCAACATCAGCGCCAGAGCTAAAATGTTTTCCAGCAATTATTGAGCGACTATTTTGATAATCGAAAAATCATTGCAGTCATTAACCAAGCAAAAATGCCAAATACTCTCTGCTTCCAGCTTCTCAAATATGATTTATTTGCAATTGGTGATAGCAAACTGAACGTCTTTGGGTTTTGAACTGTGGACTGAAGACATCATCTAGGGCTTTGGAAAGATTTAATCTCCATTTTCTGGAATTTCACAGACAAAACGATCCACTGAGTAGTCAAGAAAATAAGAAGCAGAGTAATGACTGCTTGTGAGTAAATATGCCATCGCCAACTAGACTGCAGTTCATCCTGAGAGGAGCAGGAACCAAATTTAGTCGCAGTCCTTTCAACAGCTGTCAAAACGTCAACCTCATGATGGTGCCAGAGGAAAAGCCGGGGGATCGCAGAAGTTTTTAGGATTCATCATCTGGAGACCACAAATGTCTGTTCACAATGTCGAAGCACTCAGCAGTTGTGGGGTCATTTTATTCTGGACCAAAGTGAACACACCAATTCAATGACAGAGAGACAAGCGTTGGTCGGCAGTCACAACACGGCTAAAAAGTTTGTCACCCAGAAATGAAATTCAGAGAGGTGTGATGTTTTTGGAGAGATACCACTGTCACCCTCCTTTCACTTCAACACACAGAGCAGAAGACACAGGACTATTTGTTGTGCCTGCTTCCTCATTACAAGTTTCAACAATGAGTCACTCAGCTATGGACATCACTGCCGACCAGATCTTGACAGTCCAGTAAAAAATGCAAACTGATGCCCTTAGTTTTATGCCATAAAGACGCTGACAGGCAATCACAGTAGGCAGGGAAAAGTGAAATTATAGAGCACACAATGTTGACGTTTGGAATGGTTCCTTCATGGTTCAGCCTGCAACAAAAAGAGAATCTGTGTGAAAGGGATGTTGTGCAAGTGTGCTGTCAGTTATCCATCAGTGACATGATTACACCCCTTCCCTTGGGAGAGGGTGAGAGACAGACGGAGATAGTGAGGATGTAGCTGTGTATTTAAGTTAAAAAAAAGAAAAAGAAAAAAGAGGAAGACGAAAAATCCCTCTTCAGCTGGCTGGTCTGGAACTCTTTCTCAGCCTGAAATGATACAGTAACAGAATTCAAACACAGTCACATGCTTGTCATAGTTAGTAAAGTGTGAGCTGAGGGTGTCTACAGGTCTGACAAAGCAACAGCCTATAGAGCTCATATTGCCAAATAGCTACAAGGATGCTTTGGGCATGCTGGTGGTAAAGGGAACAATTTTCCAAAACCCTTCTGCCAACTTTCGACATGACAGCAGTGCATGTGTTTTTCTTGACAGCGAGTAATGACAGATTTAGCTTATTAAATCACTGATCTCTTCTTATTTCTTGGATACTTGATATAGCTGATCAAAATTCAGGGCTTGTTAAATTATTAAAGGAAAGACAAGGACGAGAGGCAGAATGTCACAGAAGGTTAGGTTTTCTTTGATTTCTTGCTCCTTAGGCAAGCACCGTTGACTATAAGAATCTAGCCTTTCCTCAAGTATTATTGATCTAGTCGAAGTGGTTCTGTCTGCCCTCCTCACTGCTGAACCGCTTCTGAAGCGAGGCTATTTGCCATCAAGTCTTTGTGGACATGCGCTATGGGATCTCCATTCACTGCACAATCCTCATTTTCAGCACTTAATAAGTTTGGGCCTCCGTTTTCTTGTTGATGTTGCAGCTGGAAGACGTGCGCACACACTCAGACACACTCGCGCGCACACAAATGGGAGGGCGTAAGGTAGCAAAACGGGGATATAGAGACTAGTGTGGGGAGGTAGCTGATTTCCCTGGTGAGCTTATATCTGAGCTGTCGTCACCTGTCTCTTCTCTGGGATAGAGGCGCCTTAATCAGGAACATGAAAGTGTCTCCTGTGGTGCTGCCTCCTGTCTCTGTCACTCGCCTGTCTATTACTTGATTTACCATCGCCAGAGTATTAGCTAATGTTTTTTTTTGGTTGTTGTTTTTTTTTCCTTTTTTCTGTCCACTATGAGAGAGCTGCTTTTGTTAATGAAGAGAAACGTACATCAAAACCTGGCGAGCAAAGTTATTTCAAGTTCAGAGGACTAAAGTGGCGGTAAATGATTTGCGCGGGCGTACTGCGTTGGAATAAAGTCTTATTTAACCTTGATCTTCTGGTTGACATCCTGGAGAGGCTTCTGTAAAAGCTTAAAAAACATTCTTTTTTGACTAACTAAATTCCTAAAGATGTCTTATGAACATTTGGAATTGATGATGATATATTTGATGCTTTATTGCTGCTACTCCTGCTAATCCATTGCTGTTTGAAGCCTGAGAAACTGGAGCATTCACTTCAACATAGTTAGACACAATGGATTTACACGTGCTCTGTATTGGTGACAGCAGACAGTAAACTTTTGACAGAAATTTTACACACTACCATCCCTAACAAATCCTGATTTTCCCTTTTAGATGTGCATTATTGGTATTTTTTAACCATTTGTTCATCTCTGTTGATCTCTCTTCAAAATCTACAGTAAAAATGTAATGTCCTTATTTGGTATAATATCACTTCAGTGCATTTCTCCATATTGGACTTTAAGAAGTTCAGAAGACAAGAAGAAGTAAAAAAAATTGAGTCATTATTATTGTTTTAAACATACATCAATTGGACCACATAATATGAGGGGAAAACCAATTGCAATAAAACACAGTAAACCGCCGGTTATGCTTTCCATTAGTTCCTTCCTTCATCATATAGACAACTGTCTGAGGTAATGATTTTTAGGATGCTCAGTGTGCACGCTTGCGTTTGTCAACGTGAAGTCACACTGTTCACCTACTTTTGTGGTGAAGGATTACCTTATCTCAGTAAGCAGCAGCAGCTTTGTCTTCTGTAACTCAACATGTGCGATTAGTTCTCATTGTGTAACAGTGTAATCTGGACTGATAAAGCCTTCCCCTTAATACAGACTCTTCTAAAGTTCTCAAAGAGGCTGAACACAGCTTTATTTGAATATTCAAAGATGCCCATTTGAATTTGAAATGTAAGGAGTCTATTATACAGGAAGTGCGATAACCTTTCCAGCACTGCAGTGCTTGCAGAGTAAACTGAATATAACTGATTCTTGTTATTCGGCAATTGTTAGATTCGGCAGAGCAGGTTGTGTAGCACTCCTATCCTGAGAAGTTTGAGTCTCAACACCAGGAAAACATATGTGGACTTGGTTGCCAACTAGATTGTGAAAAAAAATCATTTGGATGTTTCCGCGACCATTAGAGTATTCTGGCACCAACACGCCCAGGTGTAGCACATAATCTAGATACTGACAGATTATTTCTGGCAAGCTAAATAACTACAAAAATGAAATGTAGCAGCATATCATCAGATTTGACACATATGCAAAACATGTCCTCGTGTCCTGCACAGAGAGCTCATTAACGTCCTCCTCTTAATAGATTCACAATGTCTCCATTTTCCCGCCCAGTGTGTGCAATTTTTTCTGCCTCGACCAGAAAACCTGCACGCCGAGCAGAAGCCCGCTCAAGCATGAGAGTCAGTTTCATTAGATTTACATCAGAAAGACAAAACAAGGGAGTGTGGGACGGATACATGGGCATGCTGCGTTCACACCAGCATCCTGCATTAACATTTCAGGTGGATCAGACTTGATGTGCGCCCTGTAGCCAAAATCTGGATGTGAGCAAGACTGTGAAATGCAGTCAGGAATTTACAGTCCAGCAAACTGCCCATTTGCTGCATGCTGACAATCAAATAGAACAAACGCTTTAAAAGAGATGTATTCATGAATGCCGATACGCAGCACAATCAGATTATGGGTAATACACAAGGTGACATTTTGACTTTGAGAAAATCACTTATTGAGACCAATCGATGCATGACTGGATTCCAAACACGTCTTTAATCCTTTAAATTCATCTTATAATGCAAGGGGAACAGATTTTAGGCGCGGCACATCATGTATAATAAGAGGAATCAATGCAGCAAGTGGTTTTAATTGTGCCGTAGTTGACAGGTGACAGAGCTTATCCCTGTGTTTTGGCGAGGAGTTCCTGGTGAAACTGTCAGCAGCTGAAATGTGTTGAGGTTTGTTTTGTCTCGTGCTGTCACCATTAAATGTCGCCCAGCCTTATTTAAATGCAGGGATTGTATCTATGTGGGTGAAGAGCTGCGGTATCTCGCTTTCTCAAATAGTTGTTATTGGGTGGGTTACACTGCTTTGATGCTCACATAAGCAGCTCCTGCGTCACAGATACAGCTCTAAGCGCTGATTATAGTCATCACCGCAGGTACACTGGATACCTTTTTTTAAAGCCCTTTTGTTCTCCTTCTTGTATTTTTGATTCCAGTGTCTGTATTGATAATTCCTGTTGCTTTTGCATCCATCAATCTACATCGTTTTACTCAGATGTCATATTGTATAAGTAAGCGCTCCACTCTGTAGTTATGATCTGCGCCCCTTTGCCAAGCGCTGAATGAGAAGAACGATAAACATACTTGTGTACAATTGAATATGTTGCCACAGCCAGGAGATTGTTAGCTCAGCTTAGCATAAAGACTGAGGCAACTGATAAAAAAATTCCCAAATGTCAAGCTATGTGAGATTAGCAGCCACAGGTCAGGGCAGCCATATCAGTAACACCAACGACAAGAAACAACTTAAAGAAGCACAGAAAAGCCAAGCAGGAAGTGTGACGAGCCCTGTGTTAAGTCACGTTCTTCTGTGGCGTGTTGTTTGTCATCTGCCTGCCGCGGCATCTAACTTTACTGACAGGCTTTACTGGTTGGTTCAGCGTCAGACTTGGTGTTGTTTCAGAGCTGACAGTTTATAAAGATGAGTGACAAGCGACAGAGTGTGAACTTGTTCTGCTGAATGTCAGGAGGACGACAATAACAGCCGACTGTGTTGACTTGAGGCAAACTGTTTGAAATCGCCGTGTATCTTTGGTAAGGTAATGTGTTACAGGAGCACACAACCATTTAATGAACCGGTTTAATCGTCTATCGACTGAGGGGGTATAAAATGTTGGGAACAAAACAGACAGAGTGGGACGTTTGTGCACTTCCGAACTTGCCCGCTCATCCTGACATCACAGGCCACTGTGTAAATATTCCTCCAGGGTCCCAGTTGTTACTCTGTCCTCATGTTGACAATGGTAACCATAGGAAAAGTATTTACTTTCATTCAAACAAGATTCAAATGAGTGTCACGCACAAAGCAAATGGATTAACCGCCCCATCTTTGCACGACTCTGAGGAAACCTTTAAAAGTCCGATGAGCTGAAAACGAGAGTGAGAGTTTGGTTTCAGTGCAGAAGTGACGTTACAGTTTTCAGCTTTTTTTTTTCTTTCTTTTTTTTCAGTGCTTGAATATAATCAGACAATTTCAGGGTTGAGCGCGCACAGAATATTTGAGTGTCTTTATTGTTTCGCCCCTTTTTCCTGTAAATACGCAAACATTGTTTGCTACTGATTCAACAGATAGAAACCAGTCGGATACTGCTTTGTTCTCTTACACTTTACTGAACTGCTGATGAGCTGTTTTGGATTTTAGCTGTCACACTTTTTTTTTTGTTTCCGTACACCCACTCGTGCGTTTACCTGGGCTTGAACTCGAGAGGTCTGAAATGTGAATCAGAATACCAAAAAAACAGAGCAACACCTCATTTTCAGTCGGGCCATGGCAGCCTCTTCTTCCCCTGCGGGCCCTCTGGCTCTAACCCCTCTCTGCAGCCCATTGAGACACTTCTGCTGGCACCCTCCTCCCCTTCCCCCTCTCAAGCACTTTGTCTCCATGGCGATGTTTTGAATGAAATTTAGGGCAGGAAAGGTAGTTTTTTTTCCCCCTTTTTTTTACCAAGGGAGCTGTAAAATTAGCAGAACTCTGTGGAAAGTGCTGTCCTCAGTTTATTTAGCTGAACACTAAGTGGTATTGATAAATGTCAGTCAAATATGTACAGAACGGGGCGACTTTGAAGCATTCAGAATAATAATGGATTTCAATTTTCTGTCAGAAAATTTCATGCTGTGTTGGAGCTGACCAGATTAGCCCCTCTGAAAAAGTAATTGAAAAGTGTGCCTCTTCTTTTCTCTTTCACAGTCAGCGGTTTGGAGACTGTTATCGGCCTGTACGGGGAAACACTTGAGATCCCGTGCAACAATGGAGCCATAAAGGCGGAAGACGCCCTGATCACCAAATGGAAATATGTAAGTCACAGTGGAGGTCAATGGATTCAAAATGGTGAAATCTGTCTGACACCCACTTATCACGTCTGAACCACGCCCAGTCTGAGTGCATTTGCCGTGCATTAGACCATGCATCTGTCTCTCCATATGACACTGCATGAGCACAGGGTGTGGAACAAAAAACGCTGCAAGCTTTTGTTTGAACTAGAAGCCAGTGCCATATGTGGCAAATGCATAACAAGTGTACTCTGCTCTGCTTTCCAGGACAAAGGAGATGGACTTTCAGGAGATCTGCTGGTAAAACAGAAGAACCAGAATGTCTCAATCATCGCCACAGACGAATACAGGGGCCGCGTGAGTCTGGCCGCCAACTCCAGCCTGCTGCTTTCTGCAGCCAAGCTGCCCGACCAGCGGACTTTCACCTGCATGGTGGTGGCTGGAGCAGACATCAGGGAGTACCCAGTTAACGTGGTGATCTACAGTGAGTACAAGTATAAGACTGCTTTAGCTAACGTACTAAATGATTGACATGAGCAACACAAATCCTCGAGCAGCAACCCATTCATGCAATTTTTTTCTACATCACAGAAGCGCCAGCAGGCCTGGAGATTTCTGACAAAGCTGAGGAACTGGAGATTGGCAAACTCACTAAGGTGGGTTTTTAATGATAAACATTGCTTGTACCTACATTATTTTAAGCAGTAAAGCATCAAGGGAAATCCCTCACTTGGGGCCTAAGGTATCTTGAGGCATAGCAGAGACCATGTTACTACAGTAATGAGTTCTTTGAAGTGATTCTCATGAATTAGTAAAGAGCAGATCTCCCCCCCACTTCAATTAAAATACCCAAAGGATCTGAGGGGCTTTAGAAATGCTTCGGGCATTTCATGGTCTATTGCGTAGAAAACTACTCAGTCCAGTTGTGCCAGTGAGGTGCAAAAATGCTAACTTGTTCAGATGGTCATTTAAATAGATGCAGATTAATACAATATTCACAACATGTATGCTGATCATGCAGCTCAATATTTTTGATGTGGAGTGCAGGTTTTTGCAATTTTTCTCAAGTTTTGAGTTTTTTTCCACAGCTGGGAACATGTGTTGCACAAGACACCAACCCTGCTGCGAATATCACATGGTTTAAGAACAATAAGCCTCTGGTGGCTGATGAAAAAGGTGTGTATTCTTCATCCTGTTTCATGTTTATGAATGCTAACAAAACAGCTCTTTGGGATGGTTCTGACTTTTATAAAAATTACATTTACAAATTTATTTATTCTGTTTGCCTGGGACTGTAAATTGCTCTCCCATGATGAATTGTGCCGTACTCGCTGACAGTGTGAATGCAGCGTTTTGGTCAGTGCAACTTTTTTCTCCTTGTTAGGGTTTTTAGAGAGAGTTGTTTGTTTTCTGTCCAGGGATTTCTATCCAAGCCAAAGTGGTGGTAGACCCCGTTAGTGGCCTTTCAACCACTTCCTCGACTCTGGAGTACTCGGCCCAGAAGGAAGACACGGACGCCCAGTTCAGCTGCGGCACTCAGCACACTGTGGGCTCGGAGCTGGTGTCCTCTCCAGTGACCTTCACCATCACCTGTGAGTCACCGATCCCTGCTAACAACTTTCACACTTTATGAAACTGCTACAATTATTAGCTGCCGAGCTACTGGGAGAGTAACTTCTGCACAAAAAAATGCTGGTTGATGGTGTGTTTTTCAGTTTCATCATCACCACAAACCATGAAAAGTTAATACTCTGTTCTATATTTACTTCTCCAAAGGAAGTCTTTCTTTTACTTGTCAGCAGAATATTGCATAAACCTGCTCACAGACTTCTATGAGTTTTTTATGCAAATTTAGGTCACATGCACAAGGCTAGTTTTAGTTACACATCCTGATCCAGCTGTGGAGCCACATATTTTCCACAAAAGTGTTTCTTAAAGGAAGAGTTAGACACCTTGAAGAAATACACCTATTTGCTCTCTTGCCAAGAGCTAGACGAGAAGATCGATACCATTCCCATTTCCAATCCAGTCCAATCTAACATCATTTGTAAGGCACATTTAAACCATCAGCAGCTGTCCATAGTGCTGTACAATCAAAAACAGCAAAACCCAACAAAATAAAATTACATAGACAGAAGCAGCTAGCCAGCCAAGAAATAACTGGAACATAATGTGGCACATGTATCTCATGATCGTCTGTCACCTCGGCTGTTTGGGGTAAGGTACAAATCTAGATGCAGATCAATGGTTATCATAGTCACTTCTTGTATTAAAAAAGAAATAAACAGACTGTTGTGCAAACTTTAAGCACATATGTTCTGAAGTCCAATTTTGTTTTATAAAAATACAGTATATATGAAAAGATACAGCAGTGAAGCTGAGGGTTTTTCCACTTCACAAAATCTCTCTGGCCATGCTGTTTTATACACGGTTGATCTGTATTTAATTATTGATATGTGCGCTTCCCCCCCATGAGTGTTTTTTTTTAATTTTCTCAAAATATTGACAAAAGTGAAACTATGTTGGATTTGTTTTCAATTCTGAACTTCAATTATTAAATTTCTATTGACTGTGATGTAATTCTGCCAAATGACATGACATGAATTTAAAAATACAGCCAAAGCTACCAGTAGTTGGACTTGAAAGTCAAGTACTTGTTTTTCCCATCCCATCTTGCTGGATCAGCACCAGATCCTGGCCCAAAAGTTCTCAATGAAGCCCAAGAAAAGCTCCTCTTCAAACTTCTGCTGTAGCCAGTAAAAATAGACAGCCACCTGTGTTGTTTTTCACACAATATTAACATTTTTCTCCCTTCCACCCAACAAAGACAACAGCACAGACACCTTTAATGGTGGCCGCTGAAAAATGAGGTGTGGATTCTGTAGATCTGTACTAGGAATGCAACATTAAGTATTAAAGTTACCTTTAAAGTAGAACTTATCAGTGCTGAAACACTTTCTTACAAACGATGTGAAGCGTTTGCCTGAGATGGAGCAGAAACATTGAGCTTTAAAAGGATTGTTTGGTCGAGTGCCCCAGAATATGTCTAGTTTGACCAACTCCTCTGCTGCATTTTGAACTTGATCATTACCAAAACTGAGGCACAAAGTTGCTGCTGTTTGACACAGTCTGTCTCTGCAGTCCCCACTGTAAGCAGTTGGGGGCCCACGCTCCACTTGACACACCCTCACATACTGACTTTCTTTCTCCCGTGTTGTGCACAGACTCCACAGAAAACATCGTCCTCCAGGTCATTGCTCAGGACCCTCTCGTAGAAGGAGGAAACGTGACTCTGAAGTGCGTGGCAGATGGTAACCCGGCTCCCACTAGCTTTAACTTCCACCTTAAGGTACATCTACTCATGAGTATCTCATTGAACCATCAGACAGTTTCGCTGTTCATGCTTATCCCGATTTTGCATCTAAAATTGTATTGTTTTCATCACATGCCACTGTTTAATTGTGTTTCCATGAAGGACGAGGTGGTGAGAGTGGAAGACTCGGACTCTCACACCATCACCAATGTGTCACGTGACATCACCGGTGAATACAAGTGCTCTCTCATCGACGACCCGACAATGGAAGCATCTAAAGAAATCACAGTCAAATGTAAGCAACAAAGCATGTTTTATTTCTTGAAAAATAGAAATTACTGCAATTTTACCACATGCCAGCATCATTGTCAATGTAATTTCCAGTTCTGACTATAATTTTATGTCTTACTTTTGAAAAGTGAAAAGAGTTTCCTTGAGAAAAGAAAGTCCTAATATCTCTCTTTACCAGCCTACCTGTCTTGCTGTGCGTTTTCTGGAGGCAAAGTGTCAACCACACTGCCTCTAATAAGCTGCTTCTGCAGGGCCGTGAGCCAAGTGCAGGGTTGTATGGTTAACAACAGGAATGTTCCGACCCTTGTCAGGCCTCTGAACCATCTTTTCACCATCCACCTCTCCTTTCAGACCTAGACATCAATTTAAGTCCCTCTGGAAATGTCGTCAAGAGTGTTGGTGAGACCTTGAATCTAACTCTCAAGATTGATGCTTCCGAAGAATCAAAGGTGTCCTGGACAAAGGTAAAAGCAATCTTTTATACAACAAAGCTGAAATCAATCAAGACAACTTTGTACTTGTTATCAACAGCGCTGGTGTTGTTTCCATTTAATACAGGATAATGTGAAACTGGACAAACAGCCCAAATTTACCGAGGTGACTTTCTCAGACTCTGGTCGCTATGAATGTGAGGTGATGGTGGGGACCCTCAGCCAAAAAGCTGCTTTTGAGCTGGTTGTCGAAGGTAAGGCCTTAAAGGAAAGTCAGAGATTTTGTCAAATAAAGTCATTTGCTTTGCTGCAGAGGGTTAGATGAGAAGATTTATGTCCCTCTCTTGTCCATGCAGCAGTGATAAAGAAACAGCCAGCTTATCTCAGGGTACAACGGGTTTGACAAAATCTGCCTAAAAACTACTCTTGAAGCTCACACGTTCACATGTTGTGTCTCGTTTGTTTAATTCATACAAAATGCTGCCTAATGTGAAAACAATTCATTCAGGTTTTATGTGGTTGCCATGCAACTAGCACACACTCCATTGACTTGGTGGTTTTACGGTCTTTAGTGAGCATTTGATGTGCTGGTTGGTGAATTTTGCTGCTTCTGGACAGAGCCTTGCTAGATGTTTCCACCTGGATCCAGTCTTTATGCTAAGCTACACTAAACTGCTGATGGCTATAGCTCTATATTTAACATACAGACACAAGAGTAGTATCGATCTTCTCTCCTAACTCTTGGCAAGAAAGTGCATATGCATGCTTCCCTGAATGATTTCTAAAATAGTGTTTGCTTGGGGTATGTTTCATGATCGAAAAGCAGCTAGTGATGAAATTATTTTCTCATTCAAACGTATCTGAAGAGTTACGTCCTGTTCCAGGTGCTCCAGTCATCACACAGCTGTCCAAACAGCGCAGCGAGGACGGCCAACATAAAGTCTTGATTTGCGAGGCTGAAGGTTCTCCAAAGCCAGCTGTTTCCTGGAGCATCAATGGCACCTTGGTATGCACGCTCACACTCTTACAGCATTAGGCCTCATCGCAATTACATGAATTTCTTCCACCAATAATTGTTATCATTTTGGAAGGTCGCTTCTATCAATTTTATATAACTGCACATACATTTATTCATCATGATTGCAGGAAGGTTTTATTTTTTCATGTACGCTCAGCTCCTTTTGTACCAGCACACAGAAGATTTCTCACATTTCTCTAGGCTTGCAGAAACCCAGAAAGTAAACAATAATGTGTTAGTAGTAGCACATGGTAGTGTTGTAAATGAAAGATTTCTTTGGCTTGTTGTCACATAGGAACTAAATATTTTGGTTGCGATCGTTTACATTTGGATGCATGGTCAGAGGTATCACTCGTCACCCAGGCACAAGAGATTCTGAATACAGTTACACACAGGACTTTCAAGATCGATAAACACACACACAACAAAATCGAATCTGGTGTAAAGCTGAACAGCAAACTGTCAGTTTACTAGCTGGTACTCACGGTAAGTTTGTTTACAGTGTCCAGGCCAGTAATGAGCGGTAGACTCTTAGCGGGAGCAGATGCAATTTGCAAACTCCTCAAAACAGAAGTGTGTGTCATGAAGCAGAAGGCAAAAACAAATATACAATTGGCACATGATAGTTTGACCAATTTTTGGAGATGATGATGAGGATCTATACAGCAATCCTGATTGGTTGGCCTGCACACTGTGGTTAGGTATACTATAAATAGTCCATCCCAAAATTCATCATTTTTGCAGAGAGATATTGTTTATGAGAGAAGTCTAAAGTTTTAATCTTCATACCTGTTTGGCAACACCTGTGGTTACCATGGTAACCTTAATAGTAGTTTAATTTCTACTCAGCAAAACATCTCTTGATCAGCTGCTTTGTCAGAAATTAAACAGAAGAGCATCTGGTGTCTGTTTGTAGCGCAACCAAACAAAACTTGTTTTAATAAAGAACGTATTTGGTTTTGGTACTTATTTTTGAGTAATTTACTGACAGTAAAGTTGGATTACAGGCTGCATCAGTTCCCTGTGAATACCTTGTGTGTAGGCAGGCAGTTTGAATGCAGCACCAGAATGACAGACTCTGCCATTCAAGGGTTATTGCTGAAAAAAGGCTGGCAATAGTTAGTTTTTTATTTCTTTTAAAAACAGGGTTGTTTTCATGAAAATCTCCAGGATTGTAATTTTCAAACTGAAGTTTGTACTTGTTTCCCTTGTTGACACTCACTGTAGTGAACAGGTGAAGCACAGAATTTATTCCTGGACAGTTACAACTCAACAAGTCAGTTTCTCAATTGCAAATCATAAAAGAAGAACTAGTTCCCCCCGTGTGCTCATTAATGTGTTTTCCAGCACAGTTGGATGCAATGATTTATTCATTAACAAAAACCAAGATAGATATCAGTTTTAACAAGTTACCATACTTCCAGATATTCTTCAGGTCCTCCTTCTTACCACCTACTATAAAAATTCAGATTCAGATTCAGATCACCTTTAAGGAAAGGAGCTCAAACCTGAAATAAAGTCAGACATTTTATTCAGAGTGCGTTTAGTGTCTCTTTACTTTTTCCCCATTTAGCACAGTCATTCTCTGGCTGATGAATCAGCTCAGCTTGTCATCAGAATTCCTGTTCTAATAACAGTCTTCTGGTGAAAGACGACAGCAGGTCTGTCCTGCAGAAACAACTTCAGGGACATTGTTTATCTGGATGTTGTCAAATAAGACATTGCAGAACAATTCTGGCTTCATTCAGAATGACTCCAGGATGCAATATTTGATTCCATTTACTACCATTTAGGTGTCTGGTTCATCAAACCTCTGAAATCTTTCCCTGAACGGCCGGACACCTTTAACAGTTCGTCAAGCAGAGAAGACAAAGCACTGAGGTTCTTGTATGGCTGTTTAAATATAATGACACTGCTTTCATCAAAACAAACCCATGAATGATATCAGCAAAGATGTGAAGGTGTGAATAAACAGAAGCATCCTCCCCTTGGATTATATGAGGAAGTAAAACAATCCATTGTTTGCCAAGTGTCTTGGTGCTGAGACAGTCCATGCTTGGATTTTGCCACTCACCCTGTACTGCAGAGTGAGTGAATACTCCCTGTTATGTGTATAGCGGTTTGCACTGTTAGTATTTTCCCCAGCTGTCACACTTTTGAACTTATCCAATCCAAACATTTCTTGGCGGTTGAGTAAATTTTTTCATTTTCTCCAAGGCTCAAACACAGTATTTTGCACCGGACTGTCATGAAGACAATTTTTTAAAATGGACCTTTTTTTCCTCCTTTGTTTCTGTGGTGTACCTGTGTGCACACTGATAGCAGAGCCACTCTGCGAAGCAGTTTGCATTACATATGAACCTGAGGGTTTGTGCAGGACACTTGCAGTTCTTTTCAGCCTTTTCAGGCAGTGTCTAACCTCAAAATGACCTCAAATCCTCGACCTGTGTGCAATAATTAATCAACTCCAAAGGTGCACAGAACTCTTTCACCAAAGGACAATGCATTTTGGAGATAGCACACATTTCTACATTTCAGTCAAAGTTTATTTTTTCTCCTCTCATCGCATCCTTAAAAGCCTTTTCAGCAGGAATAATGTGAGGCTTGAATACAGGCTCAGTAATGGGTATTTACAAAATTGCCACATCCTCTTGTATATGTAGAGGATGTGAAAAGGGTGTTGGCAGTTTGTCTTTGTGTCTGAGGTTTTCCTGTGAGACTGTAGTGTCTACATCCCAGAGGCACACACGCTGTGCCTTTGTCATGGAAAGGCTGAGTCACGCATCGGTCCCATGTTGCCCCCTAGTGTTTGAAAAAATCCACATCTACCTTGCCCTGTTAGTTGAAGAGTAAAGACAGCTATGTAAACATTTGCTCCTTTTTTCTTGTTGTTCAGCTTGATGAGAGCTCCTCCACCCAAGGAAAGATCACACAGAAGATCGCAGTCGTACCTACTGCAAATCTGACTGTCACTTGCACAGTGTCCAATGAGTTTGGTGTGGATAACAAAGCTATATATGTGTCATCCCGTAAGTATAAAGTGGTAGCAGAGCCGTTTCGTCCCTCTTTCTTTCTCCGTTTTTTCCTTGAGTCTAAATCCTGGATGTTTTCCTCCTGTGCTCACTAACTCCTTCTGTCTGCATGCTGACTTTACATAATGTGGAGATGCTTCAATAGAGCTACAATCGTTTAACGCTTGAGGATACATCTTTTCAATTATTTGGACTGACATTAACTTTTTGATGTATACTTTGTATAATCACTTTGCAATCACAGTTCCCTCCATGCTAGTGAAATATCAGTAAAAGAAAAACAACAAACAAAACATGAATAAATACATGATGTATAAATTAGAAGCTAAAATTGGTGACTGTTTGTCTTTTGATGATCACTGACTGAAGGTCTGACTTTCTCCCGTAACCACATCACTGCCGAAATGTAACTGATGCATGCACTCAGCGTACACCATTGTCCTAAAGCTTACAGTGTTAACATCATTCTTTGCTCTCTCTTGCTTACTCATTCCTGTGTGTTTGAGACAGCATTTCACCTGTCTTTTCCTCCTTTGGTCAGTGTATGTGTTGGGATGCTGGACTTAATCTGTTCCCTCTTTGAACTACTTGCATGCAAAAGTAGAACAGAAGTAGAGTAGTGATTTTTCTGGACTTCAAGGTTGTTTTCTTTTTTTTTCCTTTTGGTTGGACGTTAATTTTATTTTATATCTGATTTCAGTATTTGAGGAGGTGAGAATGGATAAACAAGGTAAGTTGTAGCAGTCTTCTTGCTTGTAAGAAACGGAGGGAGGGGGGTGAGTAAAGACTGGGGGAATCAAATGTTGCTTAGTGAAAGAAAGCTCCTGATCAAATATTTACTTTCATCCTCACCTTGGTCTACAGCTGAAAAGAAATCTGTTTTTGGACAGTGTGTTCCCATGAATAACGTACAGATATGATGGAATAAGAGGGATGGAGCCACCAGCATCCTGACAAAATGTCAGCATACAGTTCATAATCCCATTGGCTGAGAAAATGAGTCATAAACTAAGAATATCTGTCATTAACATTTAAGTCAATGAGTCATAACCATGTACAGTGCGGATGTGTTCATTCATCAATGCATTTATTGCACATAATGAGTTTTTTTCTCCCCTATATTCATATGCTTTTAGGTTTAGGTTTTTATTCTGAAATGTGTCTCCTAAGTCTCTTGATGTTTCTGTCTCTATCTTTGTTACAGACCAATCAGATGATAGTGACCAAACCAAGGTCGTGGTTGGAGTCGTAGTCGGTCTCCTTGTCGCAACTGTGGTTATAGGCCTGGCATACTGGGTCTACATGAAGAAATCCAAGTAAGATGTCCACATTGATCTTTCTACGAATCCTAATAGTGTTATGTAATAATAATCCTGAATCACAAATTCAGTTTTTCCCAGAGGCTGTGCAGTGTTGCTATATAGGGCCTGATTTTTGTCAATGGCTCTCTCACTTTTAATCCAAGACACTTCAGACCATCTTTACCTTCATCTGGACCTTGTCTAAACTTGTACACAAGCATAAAAAACAAATCATTCAACAACACTACAACAACGTGTACTGCCTTCCTGTCATCATAGACATGCTGCTGTGTATTATGTCCCCATTATCACTTTAAATAGCCTGTTCAAGTGCGTAAATACTTCTTTATGAATTAAATAGATACACATACTGAGCAAAGCAGACTAAAGATGCCCGCTTAGTTATATACCCTGTTTTGAGTACTTCTAAGCTGGAATAATAGCACCTTGCAGCCTTTCTGTGTGTAAATTAGTTCATGTTGATTTGATTATATACACAATTCTGTAATTTGGACAATCTGAGTACAATATAAAGTGAAACAGTTATTGAAAAACAATAATTTATCACAGCAATTAAAGGCATCACAGTTTGACATTTGAGGGAATACGCTTATTAGTTTATTTGCGGAGAATTATAAGAGAAGATTGATACCACTGGCATGTCTGTGTTTTAAAATAAAGCTGGAGCCAGGAGATGGTTAGTGAAGCTTTGCATAAAAGCCATGAACAGAAGGAAACTAGTAAATATAAAAAGGCCAAGTCGTGGTTTTCCACGTGCCAGGCTATATCTTGGCTGGACAAATTGACTTCCTGGAGTCTGCTGTCTCTTGCAAGAAAACCTTATGTTGGTGATCGGAGTCCAGGATGTCACAGCTCCAGCAAGAAATAGTTCAGCGCAAAACCCCCACAACAATAACTTGTTTTACTTTTTACAGTTCTGTTTTTATGCTCAGAGTAAACATGCATTAAACATTCATTACTGCGGTTTAGAGGCGCCAATAGGCAGATTGTCTTACCTTTGGATAAAGACTGATAGCTGGTTCCCATAGCTTGCAGTTGTTATGCTGAGCTAAGCTCACCACCTGCTGGCTCCAGCTTCAAATTGAACAGAAGTATCTTATCTTCTTCCTTTTTGACTTCTCCTTTAGCACAATTGATAAAACAACACTGATCGATTGATTCAGTGATTGATTGATTGATTGAATGATAATAGGAGTACACAGTGGCAGCAAAGGGATGTATTCAGGACTTTCAGCATGTTTTATTCTCAACAGGCAAGGTAGCTGGAAGACTGGTGAAAAGGAGAACGGGTCCTCTGAGGAGGAGAAAAAACTGGAGGAGAAAGTAGAGGAGAACAGCCAAAAAGCTGAGGTGTAAAGAAACAGCCACCATCCTTTGGGAATGTGAAAGGTAGGATACAAAACTTTTCCGTCATATGCATAAATAAAGACTAACGAAGCTATTGTCCTTTAGATAACATTGTTTTCTTTCGATCTGTCCCTTTACAGTGAGAACATGGAACTTTTGCACATTTCTCTTCACCTCTGTCTTTGGAAAAAAAAAGAGTGTACACTGGGAAGAAGAAGACGGTTTGGATTTGGTTTCAGGGAGAATTTTACTAAAAAAAAAAACATATCCAAGCACCCCCTTGAGCCCCTCAATCCCTCACCCCTCCATTCCTTAAAAAAGAAAAAAGAAAAAAAAGAATGGATACTGTATGTGATATACATAACTTGTCTGCACTACTGATACATGTGTAAACTTGTCTACTATTAGAATTCATGTTTGTTAGAGTGGAATTTGGAAAACTGAGAAAATGCAGATCTTTTTGGTTTTATTAGTTGATGCAAGTAAAAATGACTTACTAGACCAGTTGCCTTTGCTGTAAGGATGTGTAGGCTCGCATTAGTCTGTGTTTGGCCCTCGGAGACGTAGCGGGAAGCCGAGGGGGGGACGTCACCGCCATCGCTTCTTTAGTTTACACAGTTAAAACAACCTCTGCCTTCAACATCAGTATAATGAATCTGTTCATTTGTGCATTTGTTTCAGTTTGTTCGTTCAGGCATTTAAAAATGTTGACATGGAGAAGAACTTCCTGAAAGGGCTATGGGTATATTGTTATACTCGGCATTAGTTGTAGACGGTAATATGATTTACATGTTGCGTTGCAGGAAGTAGGTGAAATCCCGCAGTTCTTTGGTGTTACATGATTTCATTTTGTTTCTTTGATTGTGTGTACCTCATTGCAAAATAATCAGGACACCAAAATGACAGAATCTCATTTGGCCTGTCTCATTTTTGGACTTTCACAACCACAATGTACTACAAGCAGGTAAATTATTGAGAATGTACAGCATAACTCAACTTATTTTACTGGCTTTTTTTTCTTTTCTTTTTTCTATACAGGCTGCGCAGATTGTTTTTACATAACGCCGGTGTGTGTTATCATACTTTTCCTCAAGAAGCCTGTAGTAGTTAATGGATTTATTTTAATTGATCTGTCAAGGCTGCGAGGGAATTCTCAATTTGTGCTCCATCGGTGTTGAGGTATGATTGTTGATTGTGTAGCTATGGCATCATTTTGTAATCGGGCACACGGGACAGGATGTATGTGTCAAAGTAGCCGTTATGATATGTTTGACTTTTTTTATCTAAATCTACCTGTAATCGCTTCAGTTTGTGATGTGCACTAGGGTTTATGTTTTCATGTCAGATTTGTGTAGAATACGATGGGATATGCGCAGCTGTACATGTCACAGTTTTGGTCCTCTTAAGAGCATTTACTAAATTGGAAGATGTATCAAGACCAGGATGTAATGTGAAGTGTGTGGTTTTAATTTTCTTTCTGCTATTTATATTGTACAAGATAAAATGTCCTGGTAGGCAAATTCAATAATCGTCACATAATTCACATTTTGGATTTAAACTGTTGATAAATTGCTTGCAGACTTAACAAAAATGTAATTAAGTTCTGAGTCATCAGTAGGTTGCTCAGTGTCTGGTTGAATATAGATTCAGCATGTGATAATCTCAGACCTCCAAGCTACTGTTTGTTGCCTACCTTGTTTTCAAACCATCAAATTGGAAGAATGACCAAAGAAAGTGAACATTGCCATGCAAGTATTGTAAATACCTGATGTTTGTTTTTGTACTTTTGTTTAAAATAAAGTGTACATTTGGAAAAGGTATGTCCACTCTATATTAATTATGTTGTCACAGTTTTACATCTGATCATCTTTTGAAATAAAGAGCAACACAGTTCAGAAATGTTTTCACTTGTTTACATGTAGTGAACCTCTGGGACGACAGTGCAGAAAGATGACTGTAGCTGTACAGTGATATAACAAAAATAAGAATATTATAGACTGTATTGTAGATATTGTATTAGACAATAACAGACTTCATTTCTGTGCAGAAAAAGAGTTGCAAGTAGTGGGACATAATGTTTTAATATGCAGAAGAAGCCATAAACTGAGACTATTCTCATTAGAATCATTTAATGAAACTAAATGTAAATCTAACTTTTGAATGTGTCTATTTGTAGTAGAAACTATTAGAAACATATTTGATAGTCTACCCTTATGTTTCACAAAATCTGGATTTGAGCCAACATTTATATCAAAGCTGATCTGGGATTTTGCTCAAGGCAGAACCTTACAAAGCTGAATTTTTGCTGTACAATTTTTAATCTACAATATCAGGATGCAATTTTCTTGTAGCAATTGGTTTCTTAAAAAGAAATATACAAGCCTGACAGTTTTAGAAAATGTTTGGCTTGACATCAAATTTAAAGGGAACTGTTGTGTCAGGAAACCGAAATGGACTTGATCCTGCTGCCGGTTTGACCACACAGCTGGGAAAGAAAGAAATAGATGGATAGATATGAATGTGCATAAGCTGCTTGTGATCATATCAGATTCAGCAGATCCATATAAATCACTTTACCATTAACCAGTAATGGAAAGTAATTACATTTCTTCAAATACTGCATTCAATTTTTAAGTATTTGTACTTTACATTTTCTGCTACAATGTCCTTCTGCTCCTACGTGCTAATCATGCGCAATAACATGATTAGTACTTAGTAGTAGAAAATGGTATATTATACTAATTACAATTATTAATTAATTAGTACTCAAATGCTGGTAAGCTGGTAAAGGTGGGGCTTTTTTTTTTTATTGACTGCTGGTAGCTTCCAAACTTTGTCATGGGATCAATGAAGTTTTATCTTTATCCATAATATGAAATCATGATTTATTTGTTGAGCATGTTTTGTATCAATGCCATGAAAATGCAAAACAACCAAAATTATCAAACACATGTAGTGGAGTTGATTAGTAACAGAAAAGGGAGATATTCAAAATACAAGCAAAATACTTTTAATCTGTACTGTAAATGAAAATGTATTATATAATATTACACAAGAAGCTCATACTCAATACTAGCATTTCTGAACTGTATCATCGTAGACAAAATAATAGAAACATCATTAAATTCACTGTCTGAAGTGGAAAGTGTGTGTGGAAAGTATGTCTATGATTACATGAAATGAAAGGTAATTTGCAGGCCAACGTTACCAGTGAGTTCAGCCCGGTAATAACCACTGAATGTGAGTCACTACCATTAACTGACTTTTACTCAGCCAGTCACAAGCTGTGTCACTGTCCCCAATCTTCAAATGAAGTGTCCACTAAGGAATTCAGACATCTTGGACGTCATCACCAGAGGGTCTGTGGAGCACAAAATGAGCTTCTGCTGCCATCCTGTGGTCAAAGACTATACTGTGACAGCCACGTAAAGAAAAATCTTAGATGAACGTTATTCCCAAGTTTTCAAATATTTTTTAAGTACTGCGCATGGGGTATAATCACTCATTACAAATATGTGTTAACGGTGAAATAAAACATCTGCACGTTTTACACATTCATATGTTGAGCAAAGGTGGATGAGAACCAACTGAAACATTTACACATTTGCACAAAGAATATGAAAAAGACCCAATATATGTCCATTAAAATCATGCAATTGCTCAATACAGGTATATAATCTGGATACTAACATGAAAACTTCAGAAGGTTTATGGTAATATTTTTTCTCTCTTGCCTCTTTCATATAGGTTAAAAAAGTTCTAGTATAAAATATACTTTGCAACCAAATTAACATAAATCTTCTTTCACAGACAAGGTTAACAGTACTCTGACATTTAATGTGAATTTGATACTGACTAAAGCATTTCTTTCTTTAAGCCTCAAACAGATGTATGATATGCACAGAAAACACACCTAAGTATGGTACTTTTTGGGACAGCTTCTATGAGCACATCATATGCACATACCCTCACTAATGAGGACCAGCATGTTAACATACAAACTGGTTTTCAAATAGGCAAATTAATGTTCTTCGTACCCTTTGTTATGCATATTAAATGTGTTTATTAAAGTTATTGCTAGTCCAGGTTGTGAGTGAAAACAACCAGGCAGGCAGGAAGGATGTTATATGTAATATAGTTACATGCTTGATATTTTTCTTCTTTCTGCTGGCTTTGAACATTAGATCTGTTTTTTACAGTGTTCATGCACTTATGTGGCAAAACATCATTTTTTTCTGTTGCTTTATGTGCATTAGGATCTCTGTGGTGACTACAGGGGTTTGTGTTGTGGTTGTTGTTGTTGCCTACAAGTAATAATTTACAGTGAATCACTCACTGATAGCACTCACTCAAAGACACTCTGCATCGGACACCCTTTGACCATAGTGTTGAGAGGGCAAGTAAAAGCTAGTCAGCCAATGGTAAGGCCTTTAATGACACGAAAGTATCTGCGGAAGGGGCGCGTGTGTGGCAAGGAAATATGTGAATGTTAGATGAACAAAGAGTAGATAAAAGTCTTACAGAGCACGTGCTTCAATTTGACTGGGGGTGTTAAACAGTTAACAGTTTTGGAAGTTTTTAATTTTTGAGGTGTAGTTTTCCTTTCAGCCGATGTCTTAACTCAGAAACATGCAATGACACTGCGGGGAACTGAAGAACTCAACTTTTTTTGAGTGCATGGATAAGAAATACTTTTTAAAAATCTGATAGAATATCTAAAAATCTAGCCATTCAATCTAGATTTAGTTCTCTTCAGTTGCAAATCATCAAAACCAGGCTTAGTGGGATTAGACTAGACAACAAGCCTAACAGGTCTAACAGTACTGGACAAAAGGGAAAACTAAAGGAAGGGAAAATTAAAAGAAAAAAACAACAAAATACAGAATGACATAGGATATCATAACACTGAGGGAAGTGGGAAAGTTACACTTTGCAAAGGGAAATGTCATAACTTGCTGTGGAGGAGAGGCATGGCAGGGTGATATCTTTAATCTGCAGGTCAATTATGATTATAATGTCTAATTAATTGCTAACTTTTTGAATAAATAAATAAAACACGGTCTTTGTGGTGGTGCAACAGGACAAATATCATTTCTGAGTGGTATGTTTATGAATTTACCATAAACAATGAAAAAATCCCCAAAAGCAACCCATATGACTTTAATATATTCTCCATTTAATATATTAGGTGGTGGAATGTTACTCAAAGTCCTTTTTTTCTTTTATTTCATTTCATCTTCACTACACTTTAAAGGACAAGATTGTACTTTTTACTCCAGTACAATTGTTTGATATCTTTATTTAGGCTACTAATTACTTTGCAGATTCAGATCATAGAAAATATAATCAACAAATAAAATGGGATGTATTATTATAAATTAAAATGAGACTTTATTGATCCCTGGGGAAAATTCACAAGCTACACAATAAGTAATTAAAATGAGCTCCACCTGTACCAGCTACAACATTAAAGTGAACACATTAATACATCAATAATTATGATACAATATTATATTTATTCTGAAATGGACCATTCTGTATTATGGATATTTTAAATTTGGTAATTTATAGTGTATATTGATGCTAATGCTTTATGTATATATCTACACTCTGGCATTGTTACTTTTAT
Organism: Terapon puta; assembly: GCA_028564955.1. NCBI lineage: Eukaryota > Metazoa > Chordata > Actinopteri > Centrarchiformes > Terapontidae > Terapon > Terapon puta. The sequence goes on from JAOXYL010000059.1 coordinate 9,322,306, forward strand.
AAATAAAAGATCTTAGTACCTCTCACACCACTTGCATCCACTCATCATTTAGGTATTTCTGTGGTTAGCACTGGAGCCTAACAGAAAAGTTTAGGTCGTGATTCCCCTGATAAGATGTTGTTATGTGGCATCTATTGCACGTCTGTCCGTCCCAGGGAGAGGGATCCTTCATCTGTGGCTCTTCCTCAGGTTTCTTCTTTTTCCCATAAAAGGCTTCCTGACCTGGTTCAAGGGTCTAAAGACCAAGGGTGTCACAACTCTACAGACTGTAAAGCTCTACAGACTATAAAGCCCTCACAGTGTTTGTGATTTTGGGCTTTAAATAAATACATTTTGATTTAATTCTGTTATTCTGTGCAGCATTTTATGTATTCTTGACCCTGTGAGACTTTCATAGTTGCATAATCAAAGAACATGCAGGTTAAGTGAGGTGGGCAGTGGTGTGAGTGTGTTTCTGTGTGTGTATGTGGTTGCCTTGTGATTGACTGGTAAACTGTACCCAATGTCTTACCCAAAGAGCCACAAAATAATGTATTTGTTTTGAGAACAGATGTAAATATATACATATATGGACTCATTTCTACATAACTGCGAAAGACTACTGAGCTATTTAAACATTTTTGTTTTGACAGGTGAGGAAATGGGGGCAGTGTGGTGGTGAAGCCAGAGGCTTTAACAGGCAACAAATGTTGGTATCATCTTTGACTCAGGACTCAGCTTTAGGGCTCATGTGGGGTATGTCATCAAACCTGCTTTTTATTGTCTCTAAAATGTCGCTAAAGTGCACCCATTTCTCTCTCTCAAAGCTACACAAAGGGACTCATGCATTCTCTCCTATCTGATCTACCCCCAGCCCCACACAAACATCATTATAAACCTGTTCAAATTGATCCAGAAGTCTGCTGAGTGCTGACCATAAGAACAGAAGGACACATAATACCAATTTTAAAGTCTTTAGATTGCTTGCTTTTCAGTTTTTATTTTTAATTTTAAATTCTTAACTCTTTGAATCGCTTCATGGTCTTCATGGCACTGGCTTACCTGTCTGACACGCTTGCAATGTATGAACCAGGGCAGCACTCCACGTCCTCTGGCACAAGTCTCCCAGCTGTTTCAAAGTGCAGGACAAAAACTTCTAGTCAGGCCAGTTTTAGTTTCTGTGCTTGGAGCCGTTGGGACAGTATGCATGAGGATTTGAGAGCAACTGAAAGTGTTGATATCTTTTAATATAAACTTAAAGTTAACTTTAAGTAAACTTTGTTATGCAATGGTCAGGTCATGGGTATGGAGGGTATGGAGCCAAAGTAACCTGTTCTGTAACCTGAGCTCATTAATGTTGATTAATGGAAACATTTGTGCAAATCATGACACAGGCCCAGAAGGCTTGACAAGGACAACATCCTCTTCACAAACTACTGAAGTTTTTTTTGCAGTCTTTTTGAAATGCACTCCATGGAGGCATCACTAATGGCAAAGCGGTTTCCTCTGTGTACATAGCACTGTCACAATCTATTGCATTTATCTACAATTTACAGCACCTCTGGAAACTTTACCAGTGGTGGTAGAGTTAATCATGAATTGCAGCCGCCAATGAGCCAGAAAGACGCTTCATTTTGTTTCTTTGTTTAACTCCTTGATAGCTACTGTTGCAGCACTTCCTTGTGTCAACATACAATACTGTTTACATAGTACTGTATAATATATATGTAATAAAACAAATAACATGTAGCTTCCACCCAACATTGCTGATAACAAACCCCGACACAACACAACAAAAGTAATTCAGAATCAGTGTCGCGAGATCGCTCCATACACCTAAATTAATCAGTAAAGCAACATACATCATGTAATTAGAGAGAAATCAGGATGGGTGGCTCTCTCCACTGATATCACATATAAGACTATAAACAGGATTGTAATTGGCAATGTGGACATTTTCTGAAAGTGTATAAAGCAGCTTTGTCCATCCTTTTCTCTGTCTGTCAGCACCAACTTTACAAATCATGCAAGTGCCGTGGAGAGAGACAGTCACCCTGTTTCCCCCTGCTCTTTAGATACAGAATTGACTGTCAGAATGTATTAGATGGTTTACAAATGATTAACGTCAGATTAAAGTGCAAAGACAGAAAAGTACTTGATACTTTTCCAAAGTGCAATCCGGACCTATTGCAGTGAGGGATTGTTAAATACCACTAAATATGAACTGATACTTTCAACAAAGCTTTTCTATTTTCTTGATGTAAATGTCCAGTCACTCATGTTTTTGATGAATCCCTATTGAGTTTATATACAACCAGTAGATGTCACATGCTGACTATTTCTCCCAGATCACAATTATCATGCTTCTGTGTTATATGAACCTCTTGTGAATGAAGGATTCAAGGACACAATGTTCATTGCGGTATCAAATTTGACTTGGAATCGTACAACAGAAAAGCAGTGTTAATCATATTTCTTTTTAGTCACTGAAATAAAATGAAAGTATGGGGTACTTATACTGCACTGACATACTGTTTAGGACAATTGTAATTCTAATTGTGTGATTTTGAACCTTTGTTAGTTCAAGTTTCCTTCTTTGAATAACCATGCTTAAGAGTTATTTTTAGCACTGATGTAACTCTAAACTTATTGCTTGAAGCCAGAAAGGTTTAACGTAGCTTTTAAACTGTACTTTTTTCAGGACAAACAGGCATATACCTTAGGACAAGTGACGGACAAAAATAGCATAAGCATTGATTAAATTCTGAGACTTTTAGCACATCTGCAGATTTGTGAGGGCCACTTTTAAGGATAGGTTAATTGTTTTTCAAGTTAAAATAATAGATGAATACACCCATATGTGCACTGACATGGGTTTAATATTTCCTCTCAAATTCGAATTCTGGTCATTAATAGATCTCTTCCTAAAGTTATTTCAGTATAAATGACAGGGATACAAAAGAATCAAGGTCCTTTCTCTATATTAAAATATATTTCAAAGTTTAACTGAGGCTTAATTAAGGTTTCAGCCACCTTTGCTAAACAAATTAAGCAGATCTCATCCAAGGTTACAGTTTTTTAATCAAAATTAATCATTTTTGTTACTGTTCTTCCACTGCAGCTCAACACGAAAATAGTGTCCGTGGAAACACATAGAAAGGATATATATATATATATATATATATATACATATATATATATATATATACATACATATATATATATATATATATATATATATATATATA
>JAOXYL010000059.1:9325682-9351320 GCA_028564955.1 Terapon puta
TATATATATGTGTGTGTGTGTGTGTGTGTGTGTGTGTACACACATTGAAGGAGAGGAATGATAAAAACACACAAACCAACTTGCTGTGAGAGAAGAGCAAGAAGTAAAAAAAAAAAGCAAAAAAGCTATGGCGGTTTGAAATTGTTCAAAAATAAACTGTTTGTGCGGTAGGAGCAGGCCAAACCACCGACAGTATGGGCTAAACGAGTTAAAAATAAAAAACATAGGACAGACACACCGCTGGAGTTATGTGTCCTGCAAGTCTGACCAGTCAGATTTTATTCGTCATTGGTACATCCGGGTCCCTTTCGTTCCTTTTTTTTTTTTTGATTGACAGTTGCCATGGCAACAAGCTAGAGCATCGCCATTTTGTCAGGAGGGTTTTTTTTTCTCCCCCCACAGCTCGGTTGCCTTTTTTCAAATGTTCTCCCTTCCCGCCGGAATAATGCTGTCAGTGGATGTACACTTGACGTTTTTGGGATATCGAAACGCGTCTCGTGGATCGGGTTAAGGAGACCCAAAGAGTGGGGGGGGCGACGTTTCGACGCGGCGGCAGTAATTAGGCGGCGCCGCACCAACTCGGTTGTCCGTGTCTCTGGTCCACCGGGCCGGTTCACTGCGCAGGTTTGGACCGCGCGCCATTTTGTGAAAATTGACACAAAAATCCCCGACCAAAATTATCAGAGGACACGGCTTTCTGCCTCGCCTCTGAAACACTCCGGATCCGACCGCTGTGTTGCGTTTGTCGACGCGGCCGACGCCGAAAAAAAATCCGCGAAGACGGCGCAAAATCACAATTTGGCTCGGCGTTTATTTAGCTTGAATTGTTAGCTCGGGGCTAAGCTAGCTAACGTTAGCCCGCTGCGTTCATTTTGTCAACTAGCTAGGTTAGCCACCAAGTTAAGTTAACGTTAGCATGCTGCTAATAATCAGCTGATAGCAAAGTTGATCCTTGTTATAGAAAGGAAAAAAAGGCTCGGGTCATGAAGAGCCCACTGAATCCGGCTGGCGGCTTATGTTAAGGAGTTTGCCGATCGGAGGAGGATTTATCGATAACATTACTCGCTAACCGTGCAGGGAGGGGAGAATATCTCAAGCTGGATAAGTTTCCTCATCATACAGGTTATTGGACTTTAAATGAAGATCGTGCCATCAGAGGTGAGTAAATGTTTATCTGATCTCTTGCGTGTGTTTAAAATAAATGTTAAAGGTGAACAATGATGAAGTTGAGGACGGTAGCTTGGAGATATGGCGGCTAGCTAACACAGACTGTGGCGGGGCCGGAGCCAGTTTTTAACATTTGCTTTCAGTCAGTAGGTCAGCAGATTAAATGGTAAGTTTTCCAGCATCATCTTCTTCTTCGTCTTGTTGTTGTTGTTGTTGTGGGGTCGTAAAAGTCACTCTGGCACTGTTGTTACAGCTAGACCCTGCCACATTAAAGATCATTGTACACGAGTGAAGCACAATGTTAGTCGGCAGCCCAGTTTGGTCCACAAAGCCATGTGTTTATATTTTATAATAGAAGGGTAGTTGTGTTTTTGAGTGTTTGGGGGGAGTTAAACCTATAACGGAAGCTAACTTGGCTAACCTGGTAGCTAATGCGGCTAACCTGGCTAATGGTTAACGCTGACTTGTTGACGAACCAGCTGAAAAGGCCCTCAACAACCCGCTGGCTGAAGTGAACACAGCGTCACTAGCAAACGCTGGATTGGTGATATATATATATATATATAAGTATGTGTATATGCATGCTCGATTGTCCCGCAGTTTTTTTCAGGGTTAACGACGATATTAGCTAGTGGAGACTGCTAGCGGTAAGCAGGAATACGTTTTTGCCGTTTGTGAGAAGAAGAATTGGGAGGCTCACACACACATACACACGCACGCACGCACGCACACGATATGTAGCAGGAGAGGACGCAAATTAACACTGAATATGCTTTCTAAATCCCAACCATGACGAGATCTACCCCATCATCTGTAAGTAAAGAGCCACTTGGGCGCCGTCTTTTATTTATTTTTTTAACACACGAAAGGCTTTTTTGTTTAATTGTTTTGGATGTGCTGCGTTTAAATCAGATTTGGGATGGATGTAATCATTTGGGCGTGAGGAGATGACACACAGGCTTGTTCCAGAGGTCTTTTCAGCAATCACTTGTGATGCGATAGGGCTGCTAAATAGCAAGCTAGCTGTCGTTATATTTACACCTAAATAGGCCCGCTGATGCCGAGATGAGCACAACCAGGAGCTGTTCATATGTCAGTACTGAAAATGAACAATAATCACACATTTAGGACAGAGGAAAGAGCCACAAGTGCGCTTGCAAAATGGCTTTCTAGTCTCATTAGGTTTAGTGATACGTATGTATTTTTTAAATGTCAAATTCACCCTATAGGTATTACTCTGATGTCAGGCATTGTGCTTGTAAAATGGGTTCAAACCAAACTTTTTCTGTGCTTAGTCAATTTGCATAGCCCTGTACAGCAATTTTAGTTGGGCCTATTTTTCTATTTTATTTACAAAATATATTTCAGAAATTACAGTCTCCTATAAGTCTAAAGGTTAACTGCCCATATGGATTCACTGAGTGGAAATCCACTGTTATTAAGTCAACAACAATATTAATCCTGACTTGTTTTGTATGGTGTTACGTAGCCTAGGCCTCCCTGAGTGAAGTATTTATCTTGTAGGAGTTTCACAACAGCTTAAGGTCTTTTGTTATATTAAAATATCATTGCTGTCCTCATTGACATTAACAGCTTTAACAAGTAGCCTTTTCAATTTCAGCTTTACGTTACAAATTTTATAAAAGTTAATGCATTCATCCCAAGAACACTTTCTAAACTTTTAGGATATCCTGTATGCTTATTGGGGTCCAGGTACCCTGTCAACAGTAGTTAAACCACTATGAAGATGAATCCCCACAAAAAATGCACATTGATAATGATCTCTTTTTATTCTTTGTAGTGGGTTGTGGTTTGCTGCTGGACTCTCCTCCCAGGATGATATGAAATTTTACAGGAGATGATGCATCCAGGTTAGCTGCTATATATTAAGCCTTAACCCTTTGGTCAGACGTGGTGCACCTAAGATCTTCTCTTTCATTTATTTTGCTGTTTTGAATTTGACATCCAGACTCACAAATTTAAGGTATGACGGGAGTGGGAAACAGTCAAACAATGTTAAAGTAATTATCAAGCCTATTTTTTTTAATTTAATTTTCTATTTAATGCACTTTTACTTTTTTATTCAGTGACAGTTGGCCTTTAAAATTTGTTTGGCACAATTGTTTTCAGGCCTCAACTGAACAAGAACAAAATAAACGTGCACACACTAGTCATCATGACAAATCAGTAGTGTCCTTTTAATGCTTTACATTTAAGATCTGTATAAAAAGATTAGTTTCATTTGACAGTTCAGTTAAATCCATTTGTGCTACACGAGGTTTTATTAAACATAGATTTATACAGTAGATACAAACATTTAAAGAAAAATAAAAAGTGTGTGTATATATATATATATATATATATATATATATATATATATATATATATATATATATATATATATAAAAATAAATATTGTGTGTGTGAAATATCTTTGTTTCCATAAAATCCAGCCTTTGCTTGTGCTCTATCATCTTACAGTTCCTCTTATTTCTGTCAGTGGATGTGTATTTTTCCTTTTCCAAAGCTGGGTCAGCTTTCTAATGCTCTCAGATGGAGTGCAGGTTTTGGGCTGTGCAGCTATTTTGCTGTCAGGCTCTTGTGTTGAAAGCAGCGTCTAAGTGTGCCAAAGTTCAATTTTATTTCTTGTTTATTTCTTGTTTTCTCATTGGAAAATGGGAGCAGCTCTGCCCTGGCAACAAAAGTAGGCTATTTGCATACTGCGTTGTGATTGGTCTGTGCATTGATGGGCTTGCCAAATCACGCTGTATCTCTGTGGTGATAGGCTATGCTAATTAGGTGCTGTTGCTGGGATTCTGAATAGTGGTTACTGTGTAGCACTGGTGAATTGTGTTGTCTGGTGAGAGATGCTGATAGCTGAACATGCTATTTGATAATTTTTTGATTCCTTCTGGCTTAAAATGAAGGATGATTCACTGTATAGTGTGGAGATGCTTTATTTTCACTCCTTTTCACTGTTAAACCTGCCGTTTTGCTCCCTTTTCTTCACAAAGGTTGATATGTTACTGTTTCAATTTATATTGTGGTTATCCTTTGATGCATTTTTTTCTGATTTTTACATATTTAACAAGAGACATTGTGCATTAACCTGACATTTCTCTTAACAATGAATTCATCCTTGCTATTGTTCTTAACATCTTATGACAATTTTTGTTTCAGTTTAAGTGTGAGCTTGATCATTTGAGCATATATGTAAATAATACAAATGTATAATTTTCATTTTGCATATTTTTCTATCTTAAAGGTAAATTTATACATTTTTGTGTTTAGGTAATCATCACTGCTTACATATAGCCCCAAACAATGCCTTTTTATTTTAAATCTGTACAAATCTGTATAAGAATGAAATATCTTTTTCCTTTTTTATTTTTGGGCCAAAAATCCCCTGTGTAGAGGAGGAAATACAGCTGCTCTACATCAGGATTATGACCCTTTTTCCTTCTTTGTGTGTTTTGCTGCATATATACTGGATTAAGGTAATATGCAACTCATAGTTTTAATTCCTTCCAGGAGGAGAGACTTCAGCATGCAAACCTTCGTCCGTCCGGCTTGCGCCCTCTTTTTCTTTACACACTGCTGGTCTTCAGATGGCTGCTCCAATGCCCCATACGCACCAGCAGTACAGTGACCGCCACCAGCCAAGCACTGACCAATCTGTTACGGTCTTACCGTACAGCGACCAGACACCACAGCTCACTGCCAATCAGGTAGACTAACCTCACCCTGCCCCAGATCTTGGATTTCTTTTAGTCGTAACGTGTAGTGTTAAAAGAATTGCAATACTAATGTGATATGAAAGACTACTTCCCCTTTTTGCTGCTGTCACCAGGCAGAGTAGCTGCTTGTCAAATGCTCTCTCAGTCTAGCCATTTAATATTGTGGAAAGTTTATTGTAATAAATTTAATGAATGGCTTCTAAGATTTAGCATTAGCAATTTAGACAAAAACACATGCTTATTGTTTGTTTATGAAATGTTGTGATTTTCCCTTTGATACTGCAGAGGCACATGCCCCAGTGCTTTCGTGACCCAACTTCAGCTCCCCTGAGGAAGCTCTCCATTGACCTTATCAAAACATACAAACACATCAATGAGGTTAGTGTTGCTTTTCATTAAATGCATATATCTGCAGTTTATCATCTGTTTTTTGCACATTGTGAAGATTAAAAACTTAGTTAACAAGTTAAGAGAAACATAACATTTCTTCAAGTGTCATTATGTCAGTTGTTTCTGTTTTTTTTTATTTTACAGGTGTATTATGCAAAAAAGAAGCGACGGCACCAACAGGGTCAGGGTGAAGATTCCAGTCACAAAAAGGAGAGGAAGGTCTTCAATGATGGCTATGACGATGATAACTATGACTACATCGTCAAGAATGGGGAGAAGTGGATGGACCGCTATGAAATTGATTCCTTGATAGGAAAAGGATCATTTGGACAGGTACTTAAGCATAAATCTCACACACAGACTTGGTTTTAGTACATGTGATAGAGTAAATGAATAAGATAATTTTATCTTTTAATTTAGATAAATAACTTCAAGATATTCTACACCATTCACTGAAGATTTTTCTTATTATCAAACAAACTGTTTCACTTCAACTTGAAGTACATTGAAATTTACTCTTGTTGGCATTTTTAGGTCGTGAAAGCATATGACCGTGCTGAGCAGGAATGGGTTGCCATTAAGATCATCAAGAACAAGAAAGCTTTCCTCAATCAAGCCCAGATTGAAGTGCGCCTCCTAGAGCTCATGAACAAACATGATACCGAGATGAAATACTACATTGGTAAGCCACTATTGAAATTTGCCTCTGGTCTGACAAGATGTGTATGAGACATTAAAAGGCCTTTCCTGTATTTGACTAACGTGGATGCAATCTGGTTTTCTGCAGTTCACCTAAAGCGTCACTTCATGTTCCGAAACCACCTCTGCCTCGTGTTTGAGATGCTTTCTTATAACCTGTACGACCTACTCCGAAACACCAACTTCCGTGGCGTCTCACTCAACCTCACCCGGAAGTTTGCCCAGCAGCTATGCACGGCGCTGCTCTTCCTGGCCACCCCTGAGCTCAGCATCATCCACTGTGACCTGAAGCCTGAGAACATCCTCCTCTGTAACCCTAAGAGGAGTGCCATCAAAATAGTGGACTTTGGCAGCTCATGCCAACTAGGACAAAGGGTATCTAGCTGGACTTTTCGTTATCAGCAATAATATGAATGTATGCAAGATTGTCCCAGAGAAGAGTGCCATAGCTGTGTTATAGCTGTTGCTTAAACATGAGTTGTAAAGAACATGTAACTCAAAGGTGGAGAGTCTGACTGTTTGTTTTCTTCTTGTAGATATACCAGTATATCCAGAGTCGCTTCTACCGTTCCCCAGAGGTGCTGCTGGGAATGCCCTATGACCTGGCCATCGACATGTGGTCCTTGGGTTGCATCTTGGTAGAGATGCACACTGGAGAGCCTCTCTTCAGTGGAGCTAATGAGGTAAAAGGAACTGAAATACTGCTTAGATGTATCTGTTATGTAATGTAACTGAGTAGTTGAAGTAGTTTCATAGTTTACAACATTTAACCTGATGTCTTGATTAAGAAGAATAGCATGTAGACTATAGAAAGTTCACACCCCCTAGAACATCGCACAACAATTGTTTGTCAAGGCTTGAAATCGGTGATGGTTGATTCATCTTAACACAAGATTTTTTTACATTTAACTTCACAAAAACTTGGTATAAAATGCATGTGGTGTGCTGTATTTTAGTTTGCACATATATAATGTAAGCGAAACAGTAACATGATTTAAAAACTTTGTCTCCAGGTGGACCAGATGAACAAAATAGTGGAGGTTCTTGGTATCCCGCCTAATCACATAATGGACCTAGCCCCAAAAGCCAGGAAGTTTTTTGAGAAGCTTTCGGATGGTACATGGAGTGTTAAGAAGACCAAAGATGGCAAAAGGGTGAGGGTTTTTTGTTTTTGTTTTTTTGTTTGTTTGTTTGGTTTTTTTTTTCATTCTTTTCCTTTGTGATTACTATTTGAAACCAAGGTAGATTGTGTGATAATACAACAGAAGACTCTGCAGAGTAAATCTCTTAATCTTTGTGCACTTTATCTTAAACAGTATAAGCCTCCAGCCTCGCGGAAGCTCCACTCCATCCTGGGTGTGGAGACAGGGGGTCCAGGTGGCCGGCGGGCGGGGGAGTCTGGCCATGCTGTTGCTGACTACTTGAAGTTCAAGGACCTGATCCTCCGGATGTTGGACTATGACCCTAAGAGCCGCATCCAGCCCTACTATGCCCTGCAGCACAGCTTCTTCAAGAAGACTGCGGATGAGGGGACCAATACAAGCAGCAGCGTGTCTACAAGCCCCGCATTAGAGCAGTCCCAGTCTTCAGGAACCACCTCTAGCACCTCCTCTAGTTCAGGTAACAACCCTAACCCATCAATGGGCAGTTCTTTCACTGTCCTCCATTTAAAGTAAAGTTCTCAGTTGTGCGGCAAGATAACATTTGAGATGTTTTAAATCACTTCACTGCAATTATTTATTCAGTGATTATATTGATTATATAGAACTTGGCATTAATATTGACTAGCAAGCTAGTAACTAAAATGAACAATAAAACTATTAAAAGCTATTAAACTGTTGTCTTTTTTAACTTTCAGATAACTTTAACGTACTGTGTTCATCAATAAACAATTATTCATCCTATTGTAGCATCTAACATATTTCATGTGAAGTTGTGGAGGCTACCCTGTGACACTCTTGTTTAACCCTCAGGAGGATCGTCTGGGACAAGTACCAGTGGAAGAGCAAGATCGGACCCTACCCATCACCACTTGCACAGTGGAGGACACTTTGGCACGGCCATGCCTGCCATCGATGGTGACAGCCTCTGCCCACAGGTCAGTAAGGACCAATCTGAAACTGACACTGAGTGTTGTATCAGATAACATACAGCTCATCTGTGGTAGTGGTGGTGTTAATATTCAGAAATTGGCATGTTCAGTGTACAAGTATGTCAACCTTAAATTTTATTTCATTTAGCACTAAAAATGAAGTGTCTTACAATGGTACTTGGTAAAACTCCCAACTGACTCTTATCTGTTTAACACTGACAGGCAAGACAGCCTTACCCACCCCCACTGGTGTGGGGAGGTGGCGTCGGACCAGAGTCAGTCACTGGAGAAACCCACCCAGTCCAGGAGACCACCTTCCATGTTCCCCCTCAGCATCCTAAGGCCCTGCATCCCCACTCACATACTCATCACCACCACGGGCAGATGATGGCTACGCGGCCACGCCCACGCCACTACACCTCCCCGACACACAGCTCCTCAACACAGGACTCCATGGAGGTGGTTCATGGCCATCTGTCCATGACCTCCCTGTCTTCCTCTGCCTCCTCTTCCTCTACATCGTCCTCTTCCACTGGGAACCATGGCAACCAGGCCTACCAGCTCCGCCATTTGCCTGCCGGAGCCCTTGACTTTGGTCAGAACGGTGGGCTGAGCATGGGGCTAGGTGCCTTCTCGAACCCACGGCAGGAGACTGGCATGGCAGCGCACCCTGCATTCTCCATGGGCACGAACACAGGGCCTGCCCACTACCTAGCGGAAGGCCACCTGGGCATGAGGCAGGGCATGGACCGGGAGGAGTCTCCAATGACTGGAGTGTGTGTGCAGCAGAGTTCAATGGCCAGCTCGTGACTGCACTGACATTTGGCTGTGTGTTCCCCCTGTGCGTCATTTTTAAGGTGGTGTTTTTTACTACAAGGTGTGTTGAGAACAAAAGCTGCTCACGTCAGAAGGGAGATATCACTGAACCGCTACTACAGAGAAAAACCTTTGTTAAAAAGTATATATGTAATTTTCATCAGTTTTTCTTTTGCAATCATTAGGCACAAAATAATACTGCGGAATAACCATAGTGAGATTGAGACATCCATCTTACCATTTCACCAGTTTCATGTAACCACCAAGTAATCACCATATGGTATTATGTGGCAAAATCTTCTAAAGAGCATTTCAGAGCAAAGTTTGAAGCTGTTTTGCAGGTAGCTGTTGGTGATGAAATGCTTGGCGTCCTCTTTCGGTTCAAACCTTGGACTGCCTGACATTACTGTTCCACTGGTTCTTAATTATTTTGCCCTTTTTAAGTGAAATTTCTCGTAAAAAGCTGCTTGTAAATCCTGTAGCTTGACAATGAGGGGAAGTGTTTGCAGTGATATTTCTTATTGTCGGTCGGTATTGTGTAACTCTGTTAAAGGGGAGCACATAGCAGTGGAGTCCCTAATAGCGTGCGCTGGCCGGGTGGAGAGGAGACCCTGCAGGTGGATACTGACACCAACCGGGTCAAAGGAGAGGGATGCACCACCCCTCAGGCCAAGAGGCCCCCCGTAGTCCTGCAAGCTGCAACCGGGCCCGGCACAGATGAGAGCAGCGATGGGCGCGGGAGACGAAAGGATCCAGCCCAGTGAAAGGAAGACAGTCAGCGGCTGGTTCTAGATAACCCTTTGGCCTTATGACTCATGGACTTGGAATGGGATGGAGCTGGACATTATCATTTGAATTAAGATGGCTTTTCTCTATTTTTCTCTCTAGACAGCCCTTAATTCTTTAAGGAAATTAAAACAACTTAGAAAAGGTAAATAAGAATGGTAATTTGAGGCCTTTCTCGACAAAGATTTCTTCTTCAGCAGGGCCCCACATAACAGGGTCTTATTGTACACAACAACCTCCTAAACATTACTTCCTTGAAAATCTTATTCACTGGTTAAGGATTTTGCAGTGGAAAGAACTATCTATTCCAGAGTCTACCCTTTTATGTTTTGTTATTTTACCCCCTTGCATGTAGTTCCTCATCAGAACCACCTGCACAAGTCTCTCCATCCAAAACATGGAAACTGAAGAAAAAAATGAGTTAAGTGACTGCCTTTTTTCTCCTCAAATTATGCTGTGAATTTTACAAGAATTTATTTTCCCTTTGGATATGTTTTTATACCAAAGCAGTTGTTTTATAGCATATAGGTGTCTGTAACCAATAATGTAGCAGTTCACCACTTTGACGCAAAGTTTATCAAGATCTTATTTTAACGTCAATACAAACAGCTGCAATATATTACTTTAGCAAAACTGGAGACCGTTGTTGAGACCGTTGGCTATTGTGTATTCTGGCCAGATTTGTTTGCAACGTTTTACCAAAACTGTTTCCATATTAATTGGTAGATTATTTTGGGAGTCTTTTAAAACTTTGGTATGTTAGAGAATTTGGTAGTTACTCTGCAGGCTCCGGAGTAGCAAGATAGAAGCCGATGGTTTAAAAAAAAAAAGGAGACTAATGCGTTCTATTTCTGTGTTGTCGTTTTTCTTTTGCCCCCATCATACTATTTCAAAGGGTTTTGCTGCCTTTCATACATCATTTGGTCAACTTGGCTAGTTTCTGCCGTGAAGCAAGACTATATGTCGTTGTCTTGGCAGGGTAAGATAATTGTGGCAAATCAGTTTGTGTCGAATGGTATTTTTTTTTCTGATGCGGTAGGGCAGATCCCCCCATGATTGTTGTCCTATTCAAAGGGAAAGGGTGTCCGTCAGCCCACAATCACATGCTTTGTCCAGGCAGACATGCATGTCCTCAAAACATTACAGTCAGTAACCAGATTTTTTGAGTTTTTTTTTTTTGTTTTGTTTTGGTTTTTTTTGTTTTGTTTTTGTTATTTTTTTTTTATATCAGGGATTTTGAAGTGCTTTCTTTCTTCTGTTGCTCATTTTACCAGCTTCAAAATTTTGACAGAAAAACCTGCCCACCGCCACCTTTCAAATTAAGGGCAGGCCACAGGTCATGCTGTTGCCATTTTAAAGGAGAAACCATCATAAGAAATCATGCTTGGTATTTCCACAAACACAAATGTAAAGCTACCTATATTGAGATTGGGGTTTTATCTGGATGTCAAGGTTAATTGCAAATTTGCAATCATTTTTCATACCCCGCAGAATTTGAGACATTTAGAAATGGCCAGTGGTTTTATTACTGGCTCTCATACTGGTACTAAACATTCCAAAAATAAAGACTGAAAAAGAAAAAAAATTGACTGCAGTGACTCGTAAGTGTGCGCCTATTTCAGATCATGCTGATTGACCTCTTATTTAGAGCAGTTGTCATGAAATGCAGCCCCTTTTTAATAGTTGAAATAGAATTTATGTATATATTTATATTTTTTTAATAAAGGAAGTATAGAACTCACTACCTTGCTCCTGCTGGTATGTTGATTATGTTTGTCAATTTGGTGACCATTCAGTGGGCAGGAACTCCTGTTTTCTTAGTGGCAAAACCTTGCCTTTTGGCAAAGGTACTTGACTACATCAGGACAACACTATGAGGTAGGGTTTGAATCAAACAGGGAAAGCTAGATCTTCAAACCTTAATAATTTTCACAGGGTATATTGTAAGTGCATGTACATCACAAACCTTACTTTTTGGTTATATGAGAAGCACATGGTTGAAAAAAAAGGTTCCATCTTTCATAAGCCTGTTGAGTTTGTGGGTTATACACAAACACGTATACTTGTTGACATATCTGAACACCCAACAGAAGTTGAAATCCTCTTATTTAATTTGGAATTATCCTTTTCATTTTTGATTTCACATTTTTTTCACTTTTTTTGTACATGCAACATGCACTATAGAATTGAACAGCATGGGGGAAAGGATAAGTCCATGTATCCACAGATTGTAAGATCTAGTCAAGACTTTGCTGTGTTTATGACAATGCCCTTTGTATTATATTAAGACAGTCTTATGTATGATATATAAAAAGAAGTTAATTGAATTGCTCTGTGTGTCTTTATTGTTCTCTGACACCTCCATCTACATTTTGAACCACTCACCAAGAAGTGTTCACTCCTCACCCCTGGTAACATTACCATACATAATCTACATAGTCGCATCATCACATTGCTGCAGTCAACTGGATTTATATAAACGCACAGAACAAAGGACAGTGAAGTGAAACCTGATCATGTACCAGAGTTATATAAAACTAGGGCGGGCAGTTCTAAACGTTCTGGCTCGTTGGTCTAGGGGTATGATTCTCGCTTCGGGTGCGAGAGGTCCCGGGTTCAAATCCCGGACGAGCCCTGTACCTTTTACCCCAGGAAGCCAGGCCTGCTCAAAGGCTGACTGAGCGAGATTTCCTCATGTGGGTAAGGAACGTCGAATCATGTAGCAGAGAGCGTCGTCACTGCTGGCGCCTTTCATTTTATGCTTCTGTAATGATGTCTCCTTGCGGGGTTTTTAGATATTCGTCATTGTCCGTGTGTTTGGATATTGGTGTCCGTGTCAAGCCCGAGTTTTAAGGGGAAATATTAGGTTAGCGATTACTGTGTTTGCAGTAGGATTATTAGTCGTAAACTGTGGTTGCATTCGACAAAAAAAGATGAGGGCTCGTCCGGGATTTGAACCCGGGACCTCTCGCACCCTAAGCGAGAATCATACCCCTAGACCAACGAGCCAGATGACAAAGCAAAATTGCCAGCAACTTTTTGTACCTACGTCACATCAAAAGCATAATGCTACCCATGTAGCAAAGCAAATGTTACCCATGTTTTTAGACGTCTATGTCACTTAGGAAAAAACATTGATAGTTAAAATAGCTAATACATACCTACCCGTAGGTACCGGTTTAAAACAGATGTTTCTAGATAACCTAACTACATGTTTTCATTACATACGGTCAGTCGATGGCCTTACATTAAAAACGGGTTATCAAATGGAGGCTAGCGTATGTCATCTACTTTAGTAAATAAAATGAAAAGCTAACTCGTCGTACGCAGTAGGTTGTGTATTTTGACCGGTTGGTGGCAGCCGCGGGTTTTTAAGAGCTGCTGTTACTCGAGTCATGAAAGAAGAAAAAAAATCGGCTGGCTTTTTTTTTTATTGGTCGGTGGAGGGCTGTGGAGCGCGAGTGACCAATAGTTGTGGCTCATAGTCAGCAGTGTCCAATCATATGCTTTGTGGGCGGGACGTTGCCCTGCTTAACGTTCTTCTCCAAATTCAACTGTTGTGCTTGTGTTATTCTAGCAATCCGCTGTGTTTGGTAGTTGTCTATGTCCTGGAAACTGCTGCAGGACACAGTTTGACGTCTTATAAGTTCTCCCTGTGAGTGCGAGAGCTAAACACCTGCGATCAAACGAGCTCTAAAACAAAAAGCGCCAAAGTTAGTAGATGATAACAGTCGGCTGCGTCAGCTAAGCTAACTACTTAGCTTCGAGCATGCCTAATTTTTGCGCGGCCCCGAACTGCACACGGAAGAGCACCCAGTCAGATTTGGCATTTTTTAGGTTTCCAAGAGACCCTGAGAGGTAAGACATCATGTATGAGTTAGACTCAAGTGTTCATTTGATTACTGTTAAACTTGTAGAGTATCTTAGAGTTGTACTAGAATGACACAGAAGTAATTAGTAGTAGTAGAAGTAACAACTCCTACTAACTAAAACATTACCGCTTAATGAACATTTAATTTTCCTATGATCATGTGCGCATTTTAGGGAAAAGAATAATTAATTTATTGTCTTTCTCGGTAAATATATGTGGTAATATTTCTGTTGTTTCTGTGGCACAATGGCAGCAATACGTACACTGAGTATAAAGGTGAAATAATGTATAACAGATACATGTATAAAATTATATTGAAGAATACAAATTGGTGCATTACTGTGCACACAAATATTACACTGTAAAGTAATCACATTAGTCTGCCCACTTGTTTGTCTGTAGTAATATAGAGATGTTATAGAAATGTAATATAGAATATCATGGAGGTCAGCAGGGAGCCAACGGAGAGGGTGAAGTGAGATGAGTCTTTCAGCTGTGTTTATGTTGTATTTCCAGGCTTATCCTAGCTCTTTAATATCTGTTGTGTAACATGAATGGGACACACTCAGGTATTTCAGTATCCATGTTGTCATTTTGAAATAAGCATGTCACTTGTGTTTGTATGAACATATTGTAGAAGTTTATCCAGACACAGCTTCTGTCTCACTGCATTACTGTTTTTCAAATGTCACAAAAAGCTGCTCTGTGTGTGTCTTTTTTAGATGCCGTATTTGGGTAGAGAACTGCCGCAGGGCAGATCTAGAGGCAAAAACATCAGACCAGTTGAACAAACACTACAGATTATGTGCCAAACACTTCGACCCAGCTATGGTGTGCAAAACGGTGAGTATCTCATATGACCCTAACCAGTAGCTTGGCAGCATGTCGCAAGTGTCACAAAAATGTATTTTATTTTTATGTTTTTCAGAGCCCCTATAGGACTGTATTGAAGGATACAGCCATTCCAACCATATTTGATCTGACGAGTCATCTAAAAAATCCTCACACCAGACATCGCAAGCGGATTAAAGAACTTGTAAGAGAAATATTTATGTGCTCCTGGGTCACTTCTCGAAGTAATTTTAAATTAATGTTATTATTTTAAACAACTTGTCTGATTTTTGCAAATGAACTCCCATTTTTAATTTCAGACTGAAGAAGACATTAGGAAGATTAAAGAAAGGAGATGTAAGTAAACAGAAGTATCTTTTGCAATGATTTAGACTTTTCATAAATCATTGTATTCTCATTTTATTCAGTGTCCTTGTACTTAAAATGATCACCTTTCTTGTCTGTCTCTCTCCTCAGTGGCATCTTCTATTGAACAGCTTGTTTCCAAAAAAGATGCAGCAGTAGAGGATAGCACAAGCACCAATGAGGATGAACCGCAACTGTCAATGGAGGAGAAGGCATATCGCGAATATCTGAGATCCTTGTTTGAGGTTTCGGTCATGTTAGGGAAACAGGGTATCCCATTGGCTGCTGACAAAGCATCTGAAGCTGAACGCATGTCCAACAACTTCCAGGCCCTTCTGGATTACCGCATGAATGCCGGAGATGAAGCTTTGAAGAAGCGGTTTGAGGCGACGGCTGTGAATACAGAATACCTCTCAGCGACTCAGCAGAGCCAGCTTTTGGATGTCTGTGAGAACACCGTGAGAGAGGAGATGCTGATGGAGGTGAGAGAGAGCCGCTTCTTCTCTCTGGTGACGGGTGACCTCATTGAGATTGCAGATGAGAAACACCTGCCTCTATTTTTACGCTTTGTGAATCAGCAGAACGTCCTTCGAGAGGAGTTTTTAGACTTTATGCTGTTTGATGGTGATGAGGCTGCACTGGTTGAGAGACTGGAGACCCATCTGACGGATCGTTGGGGGCTCAGCATGGAGGACTGTCGCGGTCAGGCCCACAAGGCCACCGGCACTTCCACTACCAAGATGAAGGCTGTGGCTGTGTTATTGTTAGAAAAGTATCCCCTGGCGCTACACATGCCTTGCTCTCATATGGCACTAAACATCCACCTTGCCAACAGCCTGCCTTTTCCCAATGTTCAGGTCGTCACGGAGACCCTGAGGAGGGTCGGGGCTTTCCTCCGGACCCCATTTGCTCAAGATGAGCTGGAGGAAGCCATCTCCACTCACTGCCAGAAAAATGAAGAGAAGGGAACAGCGCTGAAACAAGCCTGCAGCTCAGCATGGACAGAGCAGCACAACGTCTTTGACGTGCTGCTAGACATGTTGCCACCCCTGCTGCTCTGCATGGACAGCATTAGAGACAATGTTGATGGAAAGTTCTCTGAGGCTGCCACAAGAGATGCATACTCAATCACAGAAACTCTGGCTGACTTTGAGATCGTTGTCACCATCGTCATCTTAAAAAATGTTCTCACTTTCACCAGAGCGTTTGGGAGGAACCTCCAAGGGGAAACCCTTGATGTGTTTTTTGCTGCCAACAGTCTAACTGCTGTGCTGCATTCACTTAATGAGGTAAATGACAACATCGACGTCTACCATGAATTCTGGTACGAGGAGGCTGTGAGTGTGGCCAATGTGATGGAGATCCCTGTGAAGGTACCAAGGCTGTTTATTCGGAAACAGCGTGCAGCTGAAGTTGGTGAAATCCAAACAGAGGCATATTTCAAGGAGTATGTGACCATTCCCGTCATCCATGGCATCATGCAGGAGGTGGAGGACATGTTCTCTGAGACCAACCTCAAAGCTCTGAAGTGCCTGTCGCTGGTCCCAGCTGTCATGGGCCAGATGAAGTTCAACACCACCGAGGAGAACTATGCAGATGTTTACCGGAATGACCTCCCCAACCCAGACACTCTTCCTGCAGAGCTTCACTGCTGGAGAATCAAGTGGAAGCACCGGGGCAAAGAGGTGCGCCTCCCCACCACCATCCATGAAACCCTTCAGCTGCCAGATGTCAAGTTCTTCCCCAACGTGAACTCCTTCCTCAAGGTGCTCTCCACCATGCCAGTGCTGAAACTGGAGGACAACAAAGGTGACACATCGAGCGAGCGGCTGCAGGCTTACCTCGATGGACTACCTGCCAGACAGTGGAACAAAAGTCTTGCAATGCTGAACATAAACACTCACGTCAAACACGACCTGGACGTCATGGTGGACAAATATTGCAGACTGTACCCGGAGGATGACACTGAAGCTGAAACAGAAGCTGAGGCTGAGTCTGAGGAAGTGGCTGAGGAAGACGTGACGAAATGATACAACACTGAAACTTAGCTTGTTTAGCTGTTGTGGACCAAAATGATATCTCCCTCTGCTCACTCATTTATGTTTTCTTACACATGGGTTGAAGTAGTGATGATTTTAAAGATGAGAAGATATAAAAAGGGAGTGAACATCATTTGTATTGCACTTCCTGAGGTTACAAAGAAAAAATGAATCACCACCCTTGATACTTTATGTTGTAAAAGTAAGGTGGTATTTAAACGCAGCACAGCCAGATCTTGTAATTAAGTAAGCAAATTTTGCAGGAGGAAAACTTTAAAATAACATTCATAACACCACAAAACATCCAGAAATCTAAAGCAACGTGTGTGGTCTGTAAATATTAGAAGCTCAGAGTGTTTGCAAGACTTAGATTAGCTTCCACTCTGATGACGTTGTGAAGTTATGGAAAATATTTTGCAGCCTTCTTTTGTCTTCACTTATTGTAATAGTATAAGTATTTGCCATATAAAGTTGTTTTCTGCTCAAATGAAGTGCTATAAATAGCCCGTTTACTGTTCGCTCTTCTTTATTGTGAGCTTTTAATTCAAACCACATGATGATGGACTCGTTGACCTCCAGCATGGTGACGCCTTTCCGCCTGACTATGAGGCAGGAAGAGCACAAGAGGGAGCAGTTACACCAGTATCGGCAGAACCCCTGAATTTATGCTCAATGAGAAGCCATCTTTTCCCTTTTAGTAATAGATGAAAAGCCCATACTGTTAGTGTGTTATATTTTGGATAGGTAACAAGGCCAGTATGTTTAAAGCTCAGCTATTTCTAAGTGTGCACAGAGCAGGATGATAATACCGCTCTGATATGTGATAATGTTGCATGTTTGCGTCGCCATGTATGCAGGAAATTGGAGATGGCTGTGGATGCTGCAGTAATTGTTCTTTTGATCGTTATTTATGGAAACGTGGTTCTCTGTATTATTATTCACTTGTCGGATTTCACACAGCAACCTGTTTGCAGTTTGGTTTAATAAAATAATTTGTATAGAACAGCTCAATTACGACACTTGGAGTTGGCAAAACATGACTTTATATTTTGTTTTCTTCCAGTGTGTGCATACTGAACTTTGGGTCTATATGGTTATGACAGTGGGATAAAAATGAGATGCAAACATTGCATTGAAAAAAGGGGGAATCTTTAAATAGATATTTTTCTTTCAAGTTTGATACAAGGAAAGCTTTATTTAGCCCCCAACCCCCCCAGTTTTCTGCACCATTATCGGCCA
The DNA here is from genome assembly GCA_028564955.1 of Terapon puta. Lineage (NCBI taxonomy): Eukaryota > Metazoa > Chordata > Actinopteri > Centrarchiformes > Terapontidae > Terapon > Terapon puta. The sequence goes on from JAOXYL010000059.1 coordinate 9,343,716, forward strand.
TTTCCTCTGAAGGGGACCAACAGGAGGCTGCTGCTCCATCCACTGTAGCTTCAGCTCGACATTCCCAGACTCGGCAGGTGAAGGGTTAAACCTGACTCCTCCCCTTTCTTCATGGCCAGACGGTGACGAGCTCAGGTGATAGTTCACCGTGCACACTCACGGTGCAGACCCCGGGCATCACACTAATGTGGGTGGGGTCGCTTTGATGCGCAAAGCAGACAGACGGCAATGTGCTCTCCACGTCGAGCCCCAAAGTCCATTTAAACTTCCAGCAAGAGCAAACAGCCTGCAGGAGGAGGGAGAGAAAAAGAAAGGGGGAGGCGTGGAGGGGGGGCTCTACTTTTCCTCAGTCTCAGGCAAAGATCAGTGAGATATCCTTGCGTAAAGCTGGGAAGGGGGAGCAGCCCTGACAGGACAGAGACTGAGAGGGGGACGGGGTGAAGTCTTCGAGTCGTGAGTAGGACGTTTATTCCCTCCTCAAATAGCTTTATCTTTCCTCCCGTGCGTCCCCTGCATTTCTCCATCACCATGGCGTGGCCGTGCATCACGCGCGCCTGCTGCATCAACCGCTTCTGGACCGAGCTGGACAAAGCGGACATCGCGGTGCCTCTGGTCTTCACCAAGTACTCGGACGTGGCCGACGTGCAGCATCTCCCGCATCACCCGCAGCCCAGGCAGAAGAGGGCCGGCGCCATCGCCATAGAAACGCAGCCTCATCCCGGCGAGCAGGAGGCTGGGAGGGAGGCACCGCCCGCTCCGGGTGCCGCAGCGGGCAAAGATGGCTCTACTGCGTCCGTCATGCGCCAAGACTTCAAGGCGTGGAGAGTGCGCCCCGAGCCCAGCTGCAAGCCCCGCAACGAGTACCAGCGCTCGGCGGCCCCCTTCAACAACGAGACCCAGTACCAGAAGGACTACAAGCCGTGGCCCATACCGAGGAAGCACGACCACCCTTGGATCCCCAAGGCGAGCCCCACCGGCGCGCAGGAGCGGAGCGCGGGGGGCGGGAAGCTGGAGCACGCCGCTGCCGAGGCCGAGAGCGGCGTGGAGAAGAGCGAGATAGAGGAGAAGATGCAGGAGAAGGAGGCCAAAGAGGCGGGGAAGAGGAGAGAGAAGAGGGAGAAGTCGGCGGAGAGGCAGGCGGGGGAGAAGACGGAGGATGCGAGCGCAGAGCAGCGTAAAGGCAGAGCGGCCGCGGACGCGCTCAACAGACAGATAAAGGAGGTGATGTCGACCTCCAGCAGCTACAGGTAAGTGATAGATGAGAGGGCGGACACGGAGCAACCAGGAACGACTCTTATCTGTGACTTTAACCCGTGCATTTTATTTCTATGACGATCAACAGTGCTGCATTCAAGTACCCCAACATCTCCGAGTGCCACACTTCTCCGTCCAGCATAAAACATCATTCACAGATCATCAGGGGGTGTGTGTTTGGTATTGCACCGTCTCTTGTTGCAGTCTCCACTGATTCCCAAAGCAAACCGATAGTGCCACAGATAAAGGTTGCCTTATTGATTTTCTGCCTGATCCTCCCTAAGAGTACTACCAAATCAATGCAGCGGCCCATGAATGAGTGGAGCCAGCAGAAAGGGTCTGCGTGTAATCATGTGTGCCATCGGGGTTTCTTTGCACAGGCTTCCTCCAAATTGAATCTGGGGGTAATGCATAATGCACGCAAGTTAACAAGACTGGCTGGCTTCAGTCTGCCCCACTGAAATATTGGAGTTGACATACTTTGTTCTGGTGCTCTTACTTTTTTGTTCTCTTTTTTGTTTGTTTTCTTGCTGGAGAGAGGCCTATTCCAAATTAACTTAACTGAGTAATAAAACCCAATGTGCCTGTCTTTAAAGCAGAGGTGTACTAAGTTAGGAGTCAAAGTGATCACAGTCCATGGTGTACCCCGCCTCTTGCCCAAGATAGCTGAGAGAGGGTCCAGCACCCTGCGACCCTGTGTGCTCAGAATAAGCAGGTGTAGAAAATGAATGAATAGTAGCAGTGAGGCAGAAGACCAGCACAGACATGAACAGCATGAATTAAAAAAAGGAAACATTACAGATTACACCTCAGAAGTTAAAGGCCTGCATGACCTTCGTCTATGAACAGGTAGCCAGACTTCCTTTTATCGATTACTTCAATCAATTAAACTGAAAAGTCATTTACTTTATTGGTCTCTTAATGAAAAAAATCCATCACACACTGCAGTATCAGTCAAAAGTGATAAATCAAAGGAGCTTCTCTGAATATCTAGGTGCTGATTTTTAAAAAAGGCTAATTTCCTGAAGTGGAAAATAGAAAACTCTGCTGTTTCTTAGCACAACAGATAATTTCCCTATCATCCATAATAGTGTTTAAAAGGCTACAAAGCCTCCATTTCAATCCATCTTGACCTGCAAAACAACACACGCTACCATATCTGGGCTCACAGAGGTCAGAAAGTAAACCTCAAGATCAAATTCTGCCTCTAAAAATAACAGTTAGCCAATATGGAGAGATTAATAGGTGAATCTGATCCTGAGATATGAATAAAGTGTTCAGCAATAAGGTGGCAGCACAGCTTTGCACAGCCAGGTGCTGAGCCATGGTTAACATGAGACTTCATACACATTTGGGCAATATAAAAGTATCATATTTTCTACACACAAGCCCATTTAGTCCTTCTTAGTGGGTTAAACAATATTTATATCTCTGTGCCTCGTGATGCTTATGAAATGAGTCATATTCTGTCAGCATGAGCGGGTAACATTATTGGCTTGTCATTCAGTTTAACGTTGCGTGACATGCTGCTGGGACTGAGGCTCAGTTGCTAAAAGCCAGTATGGAAAACACGCAGTGCTCACTTTCAATCGTTTCAGTTACATTAAACCTTTTAGAGCTGAAACGATTAGCCGTTAAATTAATTAGTTTGATCAAAAATGAATCAGCAACTTCTTTGAGGATCGATTTTTCCTTTCAGGCATTTTTCAGGCAAAAATGCTAACAACAAAATAAATAATACATACTTTAGTAGTGAAATACATTTGATTAACTTAAAATATTTATATGCATTTTGTATGCCTTGTATCAGTTTGCTCAGTGTATGCATCCACATGTTTAAAAGGTAATTTTCTTATGTCATTAGAACACGGCTTTAAATTTGATGAACTGATGACTAGATTAATCATAACTCACAGCTGTGAAAAAAAACCTCTCTTTGCTTTTTCCATTGTTTTTTAGGACTGAGTTCAAGGCATACAAGGATGTGAAACCAGTAAAGCCCATCAAAGCTCCATCCCAGTATAAACCCCCAGTGGAGGAGACCAGTCTGGAAACCAGCTACAGTGCCACATACAAAGGGGAGCAGGTGAAGGCTCTCCCCACTGACAACAAGGTGCTGGAGCGCAGGAGGATACGCAGCCTGTACAGTGAGCCGAGCAAGGAGGCTGCCAAGGTGAGAGCATGACCACACGCAAAGTCACTGATTTACCATTTCACGGCTTTCCCTTAAGTACATTAAATAATAGCTGTGTCCAAAAATGAATTAGCCCTGCTGTTCTCTTGGTATAGTACTCGGTGATTAACACACTATTTGTTTTACTTTGTTTTGAATTTTAGTTCTTACTCATTGTGACTTCCGCTGCAAAAATGTTATTTTATTTTACACACTATCTAAGTGCTATTATGGCCTAATGACATGTGATTGGTTTTCATACTTCTTAAACAGCAACGAAACTGCTTCATATTTCAATTTCAAGACATTTATAAATGTTAAAATAATCACTTGTCATTGCTCAGTTATTCCACCATGCACATAAAACAGCTAGTATATTTTTTTTAAACAGGCAGAAAATACCAACTAAACAAATAACAAGTAGGCAATGAATGCATTTCACATGCCAATACATAATGTATTGATTGAATAAGTTTAAAATGTTACATTAATATCCTATATTTAGTATAGCAACAGGTGACTTTATCCCATATTAAAGTAGGCATTTAGTTGAAGATATTCTTAACATTGCTTGGTGTGCGTGCATGTTATCAAGAGTTCAGACAAAAATTGGTTAATAATGTGTCTGTAGTAGTGTCTTCATCTGGCCACTCCCTCTCTCATTCTTGTAGGACTTCTCAGAGACTGAGAGCAGCTCTGTTCTAAATCTGCTGTAGTCAGGTGTGTTCTCTGTTTCTTCTAGAAGGCATGGAGGCTGACCTCAGATTGATCAGATGCAAACTTGCATACTATACACACACATTATGTGGCTTGGCCAGTGCGAGCCACAGTCACATGTATCACCCGGCTGCCAGACACAATCCTGCAAAGAGGATCGGAGCCACATCTTCACTGTTTGCCCACCTCTCAGCCTGCACCACCCACTGCCCGTTATGCTGCTTAGTAGTTTCAAAAACTGACCATGCATATTCTGTGGGTTTATGCAAGAGGGTGGATTCACTAATAAATGGAAGAAACAAAAACGTTTAAATTATATTGCCAAGTGACAGATAAGAATCAACACAGAGCAAAGAGGGATTTGTCGCATCAGCCAACAAGACCAGTACCTTTTCACATTAGTTTATAATTAAACAGATGTGTGCTGTTTAGGGCTCTATTTTGGTGACAATGTATGGTGCAAATTGCATTAGACCAAATGGCCTTTTTCACCATAAAGTTGGCATATAAATGGGTAGAGAGGCACAGTAGGATGTTTGCCAGTGGTGCAGTATATTTTTGTGATCAGGCATTGGCAACACTTTTTTGCTGATGATGTTATCCTTTTGGCTTGTAATGTCTCATTTCCATTGTAGCAGATTGCAGCTCAGTATGATGCAACCGTGAACCTTAATTTATTCTTCAGGGTCCACAGCATCAAGAATATGTACTGAGAATGAATACATTTGTTGACTTGAATCTGGACCATGAAAATGACTGAACGTTATGGTGGGCCTGAATGTTTCTTTAGGTGAACCTTACCCACCACTGACTTTGCACCACAACCATTTTGCTCACAGAAATAGAGCCCCACATTTTTACCGTCAGAAGCACCTTTTACAAACGTTTGTCATCTCTTAAAATATATACATTTTTAAGGTTTATTTATTCAGCAAAGGTTGAGCATGTTTGCAACTTTTTTGCTGTGCACCAACTCATTTATACAATATGAACGTTTGAGAACTTGTGCAGAAATCTGTTACTGTAGCAACTCTGCAAGAGCAGAAAGAAGCTGGGTCCCTGGCTTAAGAGCACATTTATCTATACACCCACATTTTCCCAGTTGGTATGGGAAGTCAAATCCAGTGATCCTTCAGTATCATGGCTGCTTCTTACCTATCTATGTTTTGCTACCAAATTAATGGTTGGAAGTTATTAGAGTAATTCATGCTTAAAAATGTCAGACTAACCTCATATACTAATGAAAACCACATACTTTGTATGTTATGCTTTGTTTATATGTTGATTTTTAATGGAAAACTGCACGAACCACTGTTCTACAAAAGAAAAGGCATAAATACACCTTTTGTGCTGTGCTTTTTGTTTTCTTTTACCATCATTGCACTAACCACATAATGCAAATATCACCTGTACAATATGGTGTCATTTGCCTGTCATTATTTTGAGTAACAAGATACAAAAGGTACGTATTGCATGCCAACATAGGACTTTGAAGTTATTTAGAATATCCATCAATTGAGCAATAATTTATAATAAGAAATAGTTTTACAGTTTTTTTCTTTAGATAAGTTTGATGAGAAGATCGATGCCATTCTCATATCTTTTGTTAAATATGAAGCTATAACCAGTAGCTGATCATATTATCTTCAACTGCTCCTTGTTCCAAAAATAGTTTGGCAAATAACGTCCTGTTTCCAGTCTTAGCTAAGCTAAGCTAATCGACTGCTGACTGTAGCTTGATATTTAATGGACAGACATGGTGATGGTATTGAGCTTCTTATCTATCACTCAGCAAGAAAGTGAATAAGTGCATTCCCCCAAATACCAAACTATTACAGTCAGTTTAATTGACTATTTTTTAATTGTCAAGCGTAATCTCTGTATTTTCACCTCTCCTCTCTCTCAGGTGGATAAACCAGTGTCTCGCACCAAACCAAAAAAGACGCCAACAACAACAACAGGGAAGATGGTGAAAAAATCAAAGGAGAAGCAGGTTGCTGGTTCCCAGTCAGCCAAGAAGAAATCGTCTTTGGGCACCCCAGAACCCAAACCGGAGGGAGTCGTCACAAAGAAGAGCAAAGAGATCAGCAACAGACTGGCTGAAGCGAAGCAGTAAAAGTAGTTCATGGGCTACTTGACAAATGAGACAAGTTTCTTCCCTTTGGTTTCTTTCCTTACCTGTTGTTTTTGCTGTCCTATCATATACTGTTCACCTTTCAATGGTCACTGACATTGAGCTTTTAGAATAATGCAAATCATTTCACTGTGTGTGAGTGTGTGTGTGTGAGTGTGTGGACGTATGTGTGTGAAAATAAGTGATTCCTTGTATTTTGGTGCACAGAACCGCTTTATATTATTGAGCACATAATTTGCACATTATTTATATGAGTTCTGTTTGGCATTAATGCATAAAAAGAGCCATCAGTACACGTGTAGTAAGTGTATGAAAAGGGCATTTTTACCTTTGTCTGAATGGATGACAATTCAGATCAATATTAAAATGATTGTAGAAAATGTCAAGGGGATGCTTCTTCTCTGAGACTGTATCACATGAGAGGTTTTGTGAAAGTACAAAATCTGTTTTACGGTTGCGTTTCCTAGTTACAGTGCCTCCGCTGTATGGTCCTGGTTTTCATTTCATTGTTCTGGATGATATCTGGTTTCATCAGTTTGGTTGCTAAGAAACCAAATGAACTGTAATATAATTGCTACGGCTTGCATGCAGGACCCCCGTTTTTGGTTGAGTAGCAACATTTTAGCAGACTATATGTCACAGTCACATTTTAGCTTGTAAATTGAGCCATTTAAAATAAATGTATAGGGGCAAGGCCTTTTCAAATATAATGCATGTGTAGTAATAGATCCTGGTCACACTGAAAAACTAAAGTACATACAGTAAGTAAAATCATAGTCTAGTGGCTGTTAAAGCTATAAAAATAAACACACCAGCAATATGGTTTCACCCACAAACACATTTCTTGGGATCTAAATGATTATCCACTCCTTTGATTTAATGGGAATACTGCAGTTTTTACTCAGTATATTGTGACATTGTACTCCATCCTCTCCTCTGACCTGTGACGCTGTAATTGTGCTAAATAAGATGATGCATATAGGCCCTGAAAAAAAACTTATCGTATTTACTAAACAAATTTCTCTCTGAGTGGTCTGATCTCTCCAGGTGTTGAAGGACAAGGAATGGGCCAGGACTTGTAGTTCAGCTCTTTAAAAACGCTGCTGTCTGAAAATGCGCAAATCACATCTGTCCATTGTGAGCGTGACATGAGATGTTTTTACTAAAAAGTCCTCACAACCCTTCCCTCTCTGGTTGTAAACACAGTTGTCTGCCATGATACCTTTAGCGGCCAATATCGCTGCAGTGTGTGAGGGCCCAGTCCAGCACTACCCACCGTGAGCCTGCTTCCAGTTTTAGCTTATGAGTGTGTGTGTGTGTGTGTGTG
>JAOXYL010000059.1:9371634-9387394 GCA_028564955.1 Terapon puta
CTCCATCTGTTGGCTTCCCCACTTTGTCTCTTTCCATTGTGCTGGTGGTAAAAAAGCAGATGATTTAGATATTTTGTACCCAAATACAGAAGAAACAATCCAGAGGTCATAACACAGTCTCTGAAATGAAAGAGCCACTTTGGTATATGAACAACTACTGAAACATAAAGTAAAGCGAAAACAGATCCTTCCCTCTTCCTCCTCCTGTTTTACCACTTACCTCCTGAGAGAGAAATTAAACAAGCCGATATTTTCAGCTATATGCAGCTTATCACTGTCTGCTGCACTTTAAAATGATAAAAACTGAGACAGTCCATTTTATAACTGTGCATGCATAGTAGCTCTGGACAATGTTTACTTACTGAGAGATTTAACATTTCAAAAGAAAAATATGAACGGATCCATAAATGACATTTCTCCCATGGTGCACAGAGTGATGGCTTTATCAGTGAGAACAAAACAGCTAATGACATCTGACAGGAGTGGTAAAACAAAAAACAAATCATCATTCATTGACTGTCATAGCTGTAACCTACCTCTCTGGCGCCTCTGTAGGCCCCTGAGGCTGGTTGGCAGAGGGACCATTTTCTGCCAGCCCCCCTGCACCCTGCGGGTTTGACTGGGGTCCATTCTGAGACGTACTGCCCTGCAAGCCTGCTGTCCCAAACGGCGAGTAGGAGCTTGGCTTGGCTGAGGCCATTCCCCCGATGGTCTGAGAGCCTGAAGAGCCTGAAGAGGGAGGGGTGCTGTTGACCTGGGCGGGCTGGGCAGAGCTGGTGCTGGAGCTGGTAGTGTTGGTGCTCTGGGATCCTGAGGAGGTGCTGGAAGAGCTGGAGGTCTGGGAGGAGGAGGCCACAACAGGGTTTCGCTGGGACAACAGAGAACCGTCCAGAGACTGCTCTGACAGATATGGAGCTGAAAGAGGTGAGAGTGTAAAAAGAAAATTATCAATTATCATGTTGTTCAAAACACGTGACCTTACAAACTTTGTGTTTTACAATAAAGATGTTACCTAAATCATAGCGGCACACTTGAGCAAAGAGTTTGAGCTTATTAAAGGCTTCATTGTTTCCATCTCTGGCAGCCATCTTAAGGAACCAGTCACTAAGAGGCTGCTCCGTCATGCTCCTGCCTTCTGTGGTGCCGACCTTCAATACGCCCTCTGGGTGATTCTTACAGATGGGCCTGTGTTGCCCAAGCTGGCATGCCTGTTATGAATAAGGGAGTGAATGAAAAATGAAAGTGTGAATCACTCCATGAGAACACAAAACTGTTTTTGTGGGCAAGTTGGTACAAGACAGACAAGTTTTATCTCATCAAGTGCGTACCTCATACATAGCACTCAGATCTTTAAAGAAGGTCTTTGCTCTGCTGAGCAGAGCTTCATTTTCTGGGCAGATGACAACATATCCCACATCTCTCTGGGAACCAAATGGATCCAGAAGAAGCTTCTCCCAATACGGCAACCCAAAAGGAGACAGCACCACGAAATCATACTCATAACCGACCAAAAAGGTGGGGATTGGCAGGGGCTCAGGAGACTCATCTGTACCTGTAGTAGAAACAGGACAAAGATTCATATTTGTGTTTTGTGACAACAAAGTGATAGACCTCCAGAATATTCCAAAATAGATCGGGCTAATTAGGTAAAAACACTTTCCACGTACCATATGATCCCCTCCCAGCCATCTTGTGAAACTGCTGCCAGGTGAGCGGTCCCTGAACGCCCCAGGAGCGCACACTCCTCTTCTTCTGAATGGTGTCCTGCAGCACAGGCTGGAGGGATAATAACACCCGTAGGACATCCTGAGAGAACAGCTTGCTCATGTCTGCTGCTACAAGAGGAAAAGCAAAGAGAAAGAAGTTATAACTTTACCAAAAAGAAAACAAGAACATAAGCTTGTAGTAAGAAGTATTAGTAATAAAATAAAAAAAAAAAACCTACATTTGCATTTTGGCCACTGATGAAGACAGGTACTTTTCACTAGTGTTTCATCTACTTTGCCTCCTGACATATTGTCCATGAACTGCCTGCCGTGCTCCAGTGCCATGTAGCAGTCATTATAACAATCTCTCTCTTCCACCCTCAGAAATGAACTCAGAGCTGAGCTCGGCTTTGGGTACTCCACACCTGCCATTGGGGCAAAAGGGTTGGTGCACTGGTCCTGCAGCAGCAGGATAAGCTCATCTGGAGGTTTCTCTGTCAGACTGCCAGCTTTGTGTGCTGTAGAAGCTCGCAGCTCTTCGAAACACCGCTCTGTGTCCCGACTAGAGTCTGAGCCCCGTCCCACCACATCCAGTTCGTCCTCCAGGAACAGCCCGGCTGTTTGGCCAAAGCGTCGATTGGTGACAGCGCTGAAGCCACAAGTACAGGGGTACTGGGCCTCGCCGTTGTCCTTGAGGTACACGCCTACATCTGCCCCTCTGATGTTCATGTTGCAGACACATACGCAGCAGCTGTCAAAGTTGCAGTCCTTGAAGAGGTTCATGACTGACTCAGAGAGAATGAGGGTGACGTACAGACTGTGAGCCTCTGGGATGGAGGGCACGGTGGCTGGCTCAACAGAGCTGAGTGGTCGGCAGGTGGAGGTAGTGGAGGCGGGGGAGTAAAGGTCAGAGTTGTCATACTTGAGCGAACCCTGGACACTCGATGGGCCGCGGGGTGTCCGTGGAGTGCGCGGTGTGCGAGGCGTGGGCACGGAGAAGCGTGGCGTGGCTGGGGAGGGCAGGATGCCTGTGCCACTGTTGCTGGGAGGGGCACTGCTGGACAGGAAGGGGGTGTGAGTCTGAGGGGTGTAGGTCTGGCTGTAGTCTGGCTCCACACTGGGGACGTTACTGTTTCAGAGACATGAAAGTGATTTAATTTCAGAGTGGTTCCGACATACTTTAAATTTTTCTTGAATGGAATCATTTCAGTTTTGAGTATTCTGTGTGCCGATCTATTAACATAACAAAAGATTATTTCTACAGTCTACAGTCAAATAGTAATTTCAAATTTAAAATTCTTAAAAATGTAAAAATAATTATATAATAATGAATAACATTTTCACAAACAAAATGACTTGTATTCATATCAAACATCTCAATCATGCAACTAATAGACTTAAATTCAGTTAATTTCCAGTTATTTCATTATTTATAAACAAATTACTTTAAAGTCAACGACAAACTTCAGCTCGAATGCTGTTGACAGTTTGCTTGTTGTTGTTAATTCGTTAAAATGACATTAGACACTCAGTACATGTTGATGCCATTAACATCCTTGAAATATCACCTATAAAATCATCAGATGAGGCTACAAGTGTCAAATGTCATTGCTGTTATACTAATATATGTGTTGATGAGCATCATGAAATTGTACTATAACTGACTGCATCTGCAAAGTGGTCCTGACACAAATTTAGTTAACGGGCTCTTCCCCCCGTCCTGAAATAAAGTGACACTCTGTATGGAACAGTCTGCTCAGTAGATGACATAAAAGGACAGCACTGACAAACCTGTCTTTGGTGAGGAGATTGACATTTGTCACTGGGGGTATCAGTTCCATTTTGCCCATGGTCCAGCTGGGTGTGTACACACAGTCTTCTGGCAGTTTGATAGGCAACAGACACTGGCTGGGTAGTGTCTTCAGGGGGGCGTACATGGAACAGCCAATGAACAACTGACATGTCTCCGGCTTGTACACGAAGGAGAAGTCCTAAAGGCAAAGCACAAATGGTGAGGAACACTGTTCTCGCTACTCTTTCCACTTGCTCCACACTTGGCAGGCATCCGACAAATCCTACCTTTATTTCAGATGGCTTCGGGCTGCAGAATCCCTCCTCCACCTCCATTTTGAAGTGGTTGTTTAGCTGGCTGCCGTCCAACAGGGTGAGACCCGCCCCTGCTTCCAGGCTATCCTTGCTGCCGGAGTTCATTGGAGAGTAACCCTGCTGCTCCAGGGAGGGCGGGGTGGGAAACATCTGGTGCAGGTCCGCTGAGCCTGGAGAAATAAGACATTATAACTTCTCTGAAAACAAAAAACAAAAAAAGCTGCAGTGCACAATGCTTAAATGATGTTTAGTATCCTTACTTATGCAAGACAGGGGGTCTAATGTGGCTGCTTTAGTGTCTTTACAGCCAAACTTGTCTTCTGTGCCAACAACTCCAGCTCTTTTGGATCCAGGCTGTGTAGACAGGGAAATATATCCACATTCATTCCATGTTCAATGTGTCAACAAGTGTATGAGGTAAACATTTTCACCACACAATTTCACCGGCCACACTGATGCACTTACTGCCAGCTCATCCTCGTCAGAATTAAAGATTTTATCCAGGTCGCTGTAGGACACGGCCAAGTCATTCTCATGGATGAGGCTGGTCGAGGCCGAAGGTTTATTACCTGATGGACCCTGACCATCTGGACCGCAAAAGAAAAATTGGACAGGAGACCTTGAATGAGACATCAAACTCAAAACAGTTTATTGTACTGAATGTCAAACCCAGAGGCCAAACGTGACAACGGGAAGGCCTTCTCACCGTCTGCTGAAGTTCCAGATCCTTCATCCGCCTGGGTCAAAAAAAGAAAATTAGTTAACAGGAGGTATTGTGATGTGTCATGGAATAAGCAGCCATTTTTACTGGCGAACAATGTTCTGGTTATCAAAGTTACCCTGAAAATGAGAATATGAATGGGCTGCTGTTTTATTTGTGCACTGAATTCACACGCCTTTGTTCGGTTGCAAGAAAAGTCCACGAGGACAGCTTTAAGTGATTACCATACTTTGTCATAACATGAAATTAGCTGCTATATCTCTCTATGTGTGAACTTTTCATTGTCTGTGTAACATGATATCCAAATGTAGAATCTTTTATTATTTAGTAGTTATAGTTTAGTAGTAATAAGAAATGCACTGGAATACTGTCATGGTTGGGGACTGTATGGAAATCTTTCAACACTAGTGAAAAGAGACTTTGCCAAAGTTTCCATACTGATACCAAAATAGTGATTTTTTTTTGTTTCTTCAAAATTCTTTTTCAATTATTGAAAGATGTCTGAAAACAAAGACATGTGGCTGAAGAAATATATAGCCTGCAAAATTACAACATCAGTAAATCTGATTATTTTCTTACAGACATTTAATGCTAAAGACTTGTGTTGGAACAAAACTAAGCCAAAACCTGACTGTCCTCTGCTGTTAAAATACTTGTCATATATAACTTGAAACAAGCACACACATGCTGAAAATCCAAGGTTACAGCTGGTGCTTCACCAGAAACAGAAGCAGATTTTAGTCAGAATTCCTGCCATTTAAGGGGATCTCAGCTTGGTATATCAACTCTAGTAGGGGACCAACCTTGTTTTTCTTGTTGCCGTCTCTCTCAGCTCCAGCCTTGTCTTTCTTCTCTGTGAAGCTGAACTCCTCATCCCCCTCCACAAAGGCATAAGGGTCCGGCTCATCACCATGTTCTCCGTCTCCTGTACTGGAGGCAAGATGACTGTTTCTCCGCTGGGCATAAGTCTTGATCAGCTCCTGGGACACCTTGAGGGGCTGCGACGATCCTGACATCAACCTACGAGGGAATAAGTTGTGCAGACATGCTCAGACAGATTCGGGAGTGCTGTTTTAATAAAAAGCAAAACTTTTAATGCAGCTTAGGCTGAGAAATTAAATACTTACTCAGTGACAGAGACAACACTTTCTGTTCCTCCAACACCCCCCGAGTCATCTCGTATTTTATCCACAGGTAGTTGGGGCGTCAGTAAGTTGGAGGCCTTCTTCCTGGGCAGGTTGAAATACTTCCAAGGGTTGTGAGTGGAGTCTTCATTGGGGTTGATGGCTGAACCCACATAAATGGTGGGTTCCAGGGTTTCGCTGTAGGCTGGGGGGAAGGGAAGGGGCATGGGTATATTCTCCAGGTGAGGTTCCTCAGATGAGCTCTTCTGTGGCACCAGACAGGGCTCCACTGATGGAGGATAGAACGGTTGGTGAATGGGCGTGGACGAGTTCTTCATGCCACCTGGAGTCATGTCACCATCTCCGTGATCACAGGGGTGGGGGCTGAGAGGAGGGGGAGGTGGGGATCCAACGAGGTCTGCAGGGGGACCATGCGTGTGCAGCGTGGGGGCTTTGGAGGGCACCGTGTCCACATGGTGCAGGCTAGGATATGAGCCCTCCTCCTGGGATCTTAGACAAAGCCTCTGGGTCTGTGGCTCCAGGGACTGCTCCTCACTCACAGAGTTGCGGTGGTGGAAAGGTGTCTGCGGCCTCTTCTGTTGCTTCTCCCCCTTTTCCAGCTTCTCGCCCAGCTTGTGCTTGGGGGCTGGCTGGGCAGGCTGGCCTGATGATGGTGGGTGTCCTGAGGTGCTGCTGGATCGCTGTTTCTGACTCTTGTGCCTATGTGAATAAATTGAAAGATGCTTAAAAGTTTGTTTTTTTTTTAATCAAACACCAAACACCATCTGAGTGGATTCCATTCAACATACCTTGAGCAGTTGCACTGTGGCCTATGACTGGGCTCCACAAAATCCCAGAGCCCAGACTTATCTGACTCTTCCTCACAGGTCCCATTGGTCAAGGTTGTAAACTTCCTCCTATTAAAGAAAAAGAAAAATGGACACTATCAGTCAACACTGATGCACGCACTTGAGAGGAAATGTTACCTTAAAGAACCAGGAGAAACTAAACATACTTGTGCCCTGTACGGTTTATGTTATACTCCTGCCACACAGACTCCACCATCTGGCTTGCCAGCCTACGAGGGATTTTGCCCCCATGAAGAGTGTTGTTAGAGCTGTAGCCATCGGATGCAGAGGACAACTTAAGCCACCTCTGGGCAGGCTGATATTCTGTGGAGGGCAAGAAAGACAGAAACAAATACAGTATCAGTATCTCACAGAAATAAATTCTGACGAATGTTCTGGTCAATATGCAATTCCACATCTTACCAGTCTGAGCCTCCTCCGGTGACGTCGGTGGAGTCAGAGTTACAGAGGACATGGCAGGATCTCTATGAGCAGCCTGGCCCTGCTGAGCACCACACAGGCTTCCTGAGGTGTTGGCTGAGCCCTGAGGGACCACAGCAGGGAGGTCCGACAGGGGGAGAAGCACCAAGCAGGAAGGGTAAACCATCCTCACCCCCGCTACAACCAAACAAATACATTTGTTTATTTAAAACAACAACTTCTGACTGCACTGTAAATACAGAGAAATCACTTGTTCACATTTTCAGAATTGTTGGTAGAAACTCAAACAGATATGGATAACTAAAGGAGGCAACACTGAGTTTTTCTAGCATTTCTTTAAACCCTTTTGAGCTCTATTGCAGCCATGTGTTGATTTCCAGTACATGCATTTATTAAAGGGTATGGTAGTCTATATAGTTTTTATTTATGAGATGCTATGTATTATTTATTGGCAATCCCAATATTAAGCCATTTTCTTAACTTCCCCACCTTCTCTGTGCCAAGTAGTCAAATCATATTATTTAAGTGATCCTTGAACATTCAACAAAGATACAAAGTTCAGTACAACAAACACCCACGCTTTATTTATACATAATGCTGTCTTACCAACAAGGACCTCCACAGCTGCCAGGGAATCGTCCTCCCAGTCTGTGTCCTCCATCTTGTCTTCCTGGACTTCCTTGGGATTGGGACTGATGGGATAAAACTGCCTCCACTCTTCTATGAGCTTCTGAGTAGGGTGGTCTGACATCTTAAAAGCCTGACCGGTGAGGGTCCCATTTAAGCCGTATGGGCTCAGGATGACTGGAGGACAAGGAAGAGTCATACTTATGTAGGTTAACTCACGCACGGATAAATCCAAAGGTAAACATATACAAAGACATAAAGCTTTTTCACACTGTGCATGCCCGGAATACTCTTACCTTGCAAAGGGCTGGAGCTCTGCTGGGCAAGGCTGAGATGCTCCTCGCTCAGTCGCTGGAGAGGCTGATGCTGAGCGATCTCCACGCTCGTGCACACGTTGCTGTCACCATGCACGAAGAAGGTGAACGCACAAGACAGGTGTTCGCTGCAAGAGGAGTCAGGAATAGAAGTGGTCATTGTTATGTTTAAAGAGATTTGTTCTCAAGCTTAACCACATCATTAAGTTAAAAAAAAACACTTGACTCAGCACCCAAACCTGCTGCAGGCTACTGAGGTTATCAGTGTACTGTCCATCACTCATTGTTCGGGAATGACTTAAGAGGAAAAGGGAGAACTAAAGAGGGTGGAGATAATGAGAAAAGTGCAATTCCTTTCATTTTTGGGTGGGTATTTTGATCCATATCATGCTTCCAGGAGACAACTGTTGCTTCAACAGATAAAGACATAAAAGCCTGATGGTGCACACAGAGCCTAAATTGTTATCAAACCTTCCTGCAATGCACAGGGAAACACAGGCGTCAAAAATAACCATGAGAGATCAGTATAGTCCTGAAATGTTAAAACAGTATTCATATTTACTTTCTAACTACTTCTGGAAGGCCAATCGGCTAAATGCACTAAAATAGTCCTTGTTGACATGGTTGCTGTAAAACCACAGTGCACACTCAGCATTTTCCAAAGACTGCCCTGTTTACCAGCCAGAGAGGGCAGGCGACAGCGAGACTGCCAGACTCTTCTGTTAAGAGGTGCGCCGCTGCTGCCTCAACACACAAACACACACACTTGTAAATGTCTTTATGTAAAAACAGGAGCTGAATTACCAACAACCGAGAAATCACCTCCTGCTATATCTAACGACTCTTTTATGTGGCTGCTAAAACTCTGAAACCACTGACAAAGCTGCCAAAGGGAGGCGAGCCAAAGGGCTGTGCATCAAACACAAGTCAGTTTGGATGTGCACGGCCAAAAAGCAGAGGCTCAAATTAGCTTGTTAGGGAACTCCAGGAGACACCAGCCCCCTCATTCAAGAGCAAAGAGAGGGGAGGGCGCTAAATCTATGTCACCACCCTTATGTGCGTTAGGTAAGGAAATACAGCAGCACAGAGCACCACTCTGAAGCAGACAGTTATTTATGTGCTGCTGCTGGTTCACCTCGAGCTTGTACTTCTACAACAACAAAAACACGGAGCAGTTTTACCTTGGAGTTTAGGAAAAGTAGGGGTGTGGACATTAAACATTACCCTGGAAGTGCTGCATTATTCCCTTAGAAAGGTTCAATCTGATACAGAAAGTATGCAACATGCTGAATGACTACTGCTTCATGCTTTTCACCTTATGAAACTGGGCGGGAAATGTGGCATGCTGATGATGTAATTAGAAAACCGTCATAATCCTGTCATACTTCATCACATGAATACATCTGATTTAATTCCACAAAATTACTAAAATTACAAGGTCACTCTAAGCAATGTAGATGTAGTTGTACATGCTTTATTTAAAGGACGTAAAACCTCAAAATATAAAACCTTAAGTCAAATCTGGGCAGCAGGTATGTAGTCAGCAGTCTAGTGTCATGCTTACACTGCTTAAGGAAAGCCTTGTGTGTGTTTGTTTAAGCCATTTTCTTATATAAAGAAGATAATGTCTCATTCCCAGAAACAGCTATTAGCTTACAACGACACACTTAGCATAATACAGCTGCAAGCACAATTTCTCCAGTTGAATCCCAAATGTGAATTTTTACAATTAAAAATGTAACAGAGGTCAGGATTGATTACAGAAAGTTTAAAGCACAGCATTCACAACGACAAGGCTTCCTGCACTGCCGTATACAAATGCGTAACACTCACATTTGTCTGTCTTTAACAAGCATAAAATGCTGCATAAATACTTTACGCACTGTTCCCAACAAATGTCACGTTCAAAGCAAATCCAACAAACACAGAACCAACCCTCACATGCTGCAAATCTCAACCAACACTGATACCAAATACAGACTAATGTTCAGCCATTCAGCACAAGTACAATTAATGACATCCTGTTTTGCTGCCACATTTATGATTTGCAGTAGTGCTGCTGGACCTTTGTGTGGTGGAGGGGAGTTTCACTGCTGCTAAATTTGTTAATACCAACAACATTGCTATCACTAACTCTTTTCTTACTGCTAAGCTTTTTTTTTATTAACTCCTAAAAAATAATGTCACCATCTTCATATTAAAACCATCCAACGTTATGCCCTCCTTTTCAACTAGAAGGATATTATTGTGAAACATCTGCAGGAAGTGTTGAGATTCATTAACAACTTAGTGCATCTTAACAGTGACAAAAGAAGAATCAGTTATGAGTGCAAATGGTATTTATGTCATAAAGAGAAAACCAGAGCAACAGACATCAGAGCATGTTGTATACATAACCATGTTGCTGTACCGATACAACAGGTAGATGTAACTCACAAGATTAAAACTGAACACACCGCAGCTATAAGTTGCGACCTGACCATTAGCTGAGTGTTGGCTTTAATTAGACAATTTACGGCATGTCGTATAACTTTGTTGTCTGCCGACAGGAAGCAGGACATACCTTTTATTAATGGTCTTCTCCTCCTTCTGGTATGGCTTAACGAACCACTTGCCAATGCGAACAAAGCCGCGGTTCATGAGGCAGCGCTCCAACAGGTTATGGATTGCCTTGAAGAGGAGGGTCCGACACTCGTAGGACAGGCCGCTCTCCCACTCACCATCCTCCTCACCTGAAACAAGGCAGATATACAATCAAACCAGGTGCTTTTAACACATGAGCCTCTCTTCTTCTTGATCTATAAAACTGTATCATGTTAATTGCAGAGTGGTCCGTGAGCTGAATTTTACACATATTACAGAGACTAATAACTTAGGTGACATGATTAACATATGAAAATAATTTCAACATTCATAGTATTGATTATAATGCAGTAACATGAAAAAGTAACAACAAAAAAACACAAGTGTTAATATTAATGAGACTGGAAGATGAGAGGTAATGAGACCTTCCTGTTTGTACATAGTAAAATGCTCTAAATTTGGTCTTCAGGTAAAACCTGTGGAATTTTCTATGCTTCTGGTCAACAATGTTTATTTCAAAACACATGATTCATGATGATTAAATCTAAGTTTAAAGCCAAACCCTAAAAAGCTGAGACTTTAAGTAACACGTGACACCTGCTTGAGACACAAGGCTAAATACCTGATCAGTGTGGCAGCGCCCAAAAATATTCTTTGATGTGTAATTATTAACACAGCTGGGATAAACATGCATCCAAAAAAAAAAAAAAAAAAAAAAATCAAGACTGCGTCATATGATGCACAACGGCTTGCTCTTACGCTGCCATGCAAGTCTGTAGCTCTGTGGCGGCGAGCCAACAGATTCCACAAGGCTTTAGAGACTCTGAAAGACCTGCTCGCCACAAATCAGGTAGACTATCATAACTTATCATCATCAGACTTTGTATCATTAAAACTGCATTAGAGCTCTTTGCCGCAGTTTAGATGGTTGGCATCATCATCTAAAACTCAGCATGTTTAAACATGAACAGAGTTTTCACAAATGGACCATTTTTTGCCTGCAATTCTCTGTCAACACAGCAGCTCTAAAAAGTACCTGTAATAACATCAACCAAATCGCAATCATCTTTGTTTTTAACACCTACAAAGTGCAGACTCCAGAGCACTGCAAACTGCTTACGTTGTGTGAAAAAACATAACTTAGGGCAGATGTGAAATCATTTTAGCCATGAACGTAAGGGAATTGAATGTGTGACCTATTCTAATATTGAGAGATCTTCCTTGCGAGTCTCAGAAACTATTGGCAATGTTGCACTTACTTGAGAGCTCATTGTGGATAAGCTCTGCAAAACTGGGGTCATCTCCCCACCAGAAAAGCCAGAGCTCTCTGCGACCCGGGGTGTGGTGCCTTCTCCACACGCTCAGCACATCTGCCGCCAGGCATCGGCTGAAACTACAGAGGATAGGGTCCTCTTCAGTGACAGGGAAAAGGATGGGCGAAGAGGTGGGTCCTTGCCACACAAAACGCCTCCATTTTATTCCAGTCAGATCAGCCTAAAGGAGAAAGGGAAAAACAATGAGAATTAATTACCAGCAGTATTAAGTCAATCATTGGCTGTTGTCTGCATAACCCTGTGAATGTTTTATTTGCCTGTATACACAGTACTGAGACACATACAGCATGTCCCGTCCTGCAGAAAAATCATTTATAATGATTAAAAAGTTAAAAACTGCGACTTACTGACATCTTGGAAAGTTTTGCAATACTTGGAACACGTGACACTACAATCATGCCTGAAAACGTAGCTGTCATGCAGCAATTTACTCAGCAGTTATTAACAACTAGTGACGCACCACTGAAAGTCTGTGTAAAATCAGAGCTGATCTCATTTACAAACACCAACTATGTGACTTATCGGCCAGTAAGCGTATCATTTAATTTCAGTGTGACTTTAAGCTGACTAAAAAAATAAGCTGTCTAACATGTTCTTAACAATTCGCCTGTTGGCTTTACCTGTTACCACTATGTCATACTTGGATATTTCTGCACCCAAACACACGACTGAGCCACATTAAAATGGCCGGTGCACTTTTTCTCTTTTAATACACTCATCCTGCATGCAGCTCGTGTGTGCTGTTATGAAAGTTAGCTGCGATCACGATTTTGCAAGCTGCAGGCCCGATGCCTTTTTCACGCCAGTCTGCAGCTGACGTTACAAAGCTTGTTGCCTGATTAGCCAAGATGGCTTTCCGGCCTGAGTGAGCCCGGCTAACAGCAGCTAGCTCCGGGGAGCAGCAGTATTTTTTGAAGGGGGGGTGAAGAGGAGGAGGGGGGTGTTAAAAGTCTTACCAGGCAGAAGAGGTTGGAGTGGCAATCCTCCAAACTGGCCCCGTTTGGTACAAAGCACGAACTCATCCTTCTCACTGCGCGGCTGTAGCGTTAAAGTCCATTGTCTCAATCACCATCGAGGGGCAATAGCTGGTCTCCTTTTTAGCGAGGCGGTGCTCGGTTGTAGTTACCCCGTTAAAGCGCTGGGCAACTTGCTAGCAAGTACGCGAGCGGCGACCCACCGAGCCTCCGAGCCACCGACCGCGGGGGAACTTTCTCCCCGGCGCTAGGCAACGCCAGCCCGGCAGCTAGGCGAACGTTAGTCGGGCAGCTCCTCCGCTCATCAATCCTAACTGAAATGTATTGTCTGCTCCGGGTTAGCCGCTGCTACATCACCTTCACATTAAAACAACCAGCGCTCACATAAACCACTGAAGGGGGGGTTGTGTTGGGGGTAAAATAAAAATAAAACTAGTTATATAAATGCGCGGTGGTCGTATCTAAAAATAACAAGAGCTCTAAAAGTTAAAAACAAAACTTCACCTCTTCAAAAAAGCTCAGTGCTAATGCTAAAGCTGGCTAGCTGATCTGAAACAATTTCAAAGCAGAGGAACTCTCCCCTCCCCCTGATCTCTGCTAGCCTGCTAGCACAAAAGCTAACATACCAGAGCTAGCTCGCCAGCTAAATAAAACAATTAGCTGCCCCCCTCCTTCTCGCTAAAACCGCCGCGGTCCTCCGGCATAGCTAAAATAATACAAAAAGAAAAAAAGCCACCCTAGAATTAAAAAAAACACCCGAATCAGCGAGGCTACTCATCGGCTACTTGTGTCTCTGTCTGATTCCCTGGCTCCTGCAGATTTCCATTATTTCAGTTCATGGATTGAATTCTTTAATGGCGGCCAGGAGGACAACTCTGCCTCTCAGCTCCCATTGGCCAATTTGCGGTAATGGGGGCGTCCTCCGTCTTCAAGTGGCTCCATGACTTCACAGTTTACAAGATGAGAGCTGCGCCGCATCTGTCACACACACAAGGCAAGAAGTCAGTCAGGCTGTGGGATCTGCTGCCAGGAAAGCCTGACACTGCTCCGAAAAATAAATAAAAGATGTAAAGATTAGTTTTGCAAAATGCCTCTTTTTGCAAGCAGCTGGCAATAACATTTTAGAATTCACGGACTCTCTTTAACTATGCTAAAAACGTATGTTGAAACAAAATCACACAAGTTAAGATTACATAGATTTTAAAATAAAGTACAATATAAAAATATACAATAGAATATATATATATATATATATATATATATATATATATATATATATATACTATTTTATATATGTGTGTATATGTGTGTATTATATATATATATATGTATAAAGAGAGATAGATAGATAGATAGATAGATAGATAGATAGATAGATAGATAGATAGATAGATAGATATTTTTTATATTTTACTTTATTTTACAACTTATGTAATAAATCTATATTTTTGAGTTCTCTAATCATTCTCAAAATGTGTTGAAAGAAAATCACTCAAAAAATGAACAAATGTCTCAAATTTAAAAACAAAATATGAATTTAATTGTAGGACAAATAGAAATCCCCTCATTGAAACACCACCCTGCCAGTTGTCGGGGGCATTAAACGGCCTCCCTGATCTGAACCCAGTGTGCCTCAAAGAAATTCTGGCTGTCTGGTGCCTCAGAAGGGGGAACCAGTACTCTGCCAACACTGTTTACAGTGTGGGTGGGGAGCTGTTGACCTCAACTGGGGACATAGTGGGACAGTGGAAGGATCTCCTCAATCCCATCCACATGCCTTCCACTGAGGAAGTGGAGACTGGGGACTCTGAGGTGGACACATCCATCACCCAAGCTGAAGTCACTGCGGTATTTTGCAAGCTCTTCAGTGACAAGGAACTGAGTGCCTCAAGTCTCCGGATGTTGTGGGGCTGTCTTAGCTGACACGTCTCTGCATGGAGGTCGAGGACAATGCCTCTGGAGTGTCAAAACTGGGGTGGTGGTCCCTCTTTTTGCAAAGGGGGACAGGAGAGTGTGTTCCAACTACAGAGGTATCACATGCCTCAGCCTCCCTGGGAAGGTCTACACCAGGGTACTGGGGAGGAGAATTTTTCTGGGGAAAGTGAGTGTGAAGTGGCTCGGATGAGAATCAGCACCTCCAAATCCAAGGCCATGGTTCTCAACCAAAAAAGCATGGCGTGCCCTCTCCAGGTGGGTGGAGAGGTCCTGCCTCAAGTGGAGGAGTTCAGATATCTCGGGGTCTTGTTCACGAATGAGGGAAAAATGGAGCATGAGATTGACAGGCAGATTGGTGCAGCAACGTCGTGGTGAATAAGGAGCTGAGTCAAAAGGCAAAGCTCTCGATTTACGATTTAAGCTCTCATCAATCTATGCTCCCACCCTCAACTATGGTCATGAACTTTGGATATTGGCCAAAAGGAAACAAACAGCTGAAATGAGCTTCCTCTGCAGGGTGGCTGGGCTCTCCCTTAGAGATAGGATGAGAAGCTTGGCTTCTCAGGAGGAGCTCGGAGTAGAGCTGTTGCTCCTCCACATCAAGAGGAGTCAGCTGAGGTGGCTCGGGCATCTGTTTCAGATGCCCCCTGGACGCCTCCCTAGGGAGGTGTTCCAGGCATGTCCCACTGGGAGGAGGCCCCGGGGAAGACCCAGGACACGTTGGAGAGACTATGTCTCTCAGCTGGCCTGGCAATGTCTCGGAGTCCACGAGAGCTGGAGGAAGTGTCTGGTGTGAAGGAAGTTTGTGCATCTCTGCTCAGACTGCTGCCTCTGTAACCTGGTCTTGGATAAGCAGATGAAGATGGATGGATCGATGAACAAATAGAAATATAGAAATATAATATATTATATATTATATACCATTATATAATAATGGTGAGGCAGATGTGCTTCCTCTAGCAATGATTAAAATGTGCTGAAAGAAAAGTAAGAGTAACAAAAAAATCCAGCTATTGTAGAATAATATAGTATGTAAATTAAATATAT
>JAOXYL010000059.1:9436109-9452413 GCA_028564955.1 Terapon puta
CACACACACACACACACACACACACACACATATATATATATATATATATATATATATATATATATATATATATATATGTATATGTACATACCAAAGAAAGTGTGTGTGTGCGTATATAAAAATATATACTGACATTTTCTCTACATTCTCTCATTTCTCTGCCTGGTTATTTTCCACTCTGAATTTCTTCCTCTATCCATTTGCTTCTTTTTACCTTGTTTTATATCTGCCTCTTTTTACCCACTCACTTCTCTTCATTCTTTTATGCCTCCCTCTCTGCATATTATGCATCCTCCCACATGTGTGTGTATATATGTGCACATGCATGGATGCATGTAATCTGTTGGCAGGCAGCCTAAACCCTGTAATTACTGTGACCCTCATCTTCTTCTCAACTCCACTTTAGCCCTAGTAGAGATGTTGCTTCTCTCAGAAAAAAACGCACACTTCACCAAATACATGCTTGCTATAATTACATGCACTACACCTAAAACACCCACCAGTGTGCACAAACACTGACTCGAACTGCTACTACAGTAACATCACACAGACACACATTATCATCAACCCTTTCCCACAAAGGAACTCTTATGGTGCAAGTTTATGTGTAGGAGGTAACATGTATGATGTGTATTTAAAATGTTTAACAGGATTTCAACCGAGCAAGCACATAGGCATTACTTTCCTGCTTTTCAGCCAGTGAGCAAACCTTCCTTGCAGCACAACATGTATGCTTGTTAAAATATTCCTGTGTGTGTCCATTGACCAGAGGCACTCCAAATCCAGGCTGTCGTGTCAAAGTGTGGACAAGGAGGAAGATGGTCAGGAGAGGTCTGGGAGGGAGGCCGGAGGACAGTTCAACAGGTGACATTTGACCTGCTTCACCACAACACAAAACAAAGAGGTTTGATAGCTGGTGACTTTTGAGAGCTTTAAACATAACAGGGCATCAGTAGCACCATGTACACAACTAAAGTTTTTCAGCAATCATTCAAGCTTGTGTGACAGAATGATGGACTGAAAGCCCAAAGTAACTGCTGATAGCCAAGGGGGTCAAGCATGATTGGTGTTGATTCCTTCTTCTTTTTATATATTATCAGTCTTACAGTCGATGAAGGACAGCGGGAATATTGATGTGTTCACTTTGCAAACCTTGTTGCTTGATTATGACAAGCAATTTTCTGGACTGTTTTCATAATATATTTGATACAGCAAGATGCTTTACTTAACTAACTCACAAGTGCAAAAGACCAAAGACAGAACACCTGGGATGAATGAAATGATGAGTGAAATTGAGGCCAAGACCAGAGGCATCACATATGGTATCGTCATGCAGCATCAGTGGCTCAGAGCAGTGTTCATTGTATATAACATGGTCAAAAAGAGACATCCTATTCAGCTGTGGACTTTGTTTTATATAATACTTTGTTCTTTAAGAAGTATATTTTCATAGCCTTGATTCAATGTTAAAACTGTTCTCACATGGCCAGTGATTGAAGAAGTATAAATTAATTAATTTAATAAAAGTATTAATACCACACCAAGAAAATATTCTCTTACAAGTGACAAACCTGCATTCAAAATTTTGTGCCAAAGTGAATGTACAGTGGTACAGTTTGCAAAAAATATCAATAGCAAAATACCCATTACACACACTAATCCATGTAGATTATTACATTTGATGTAAAGAGAAAATAACACTAACACAATTCTTCTTAAAATGCATAGTTGAGTTGATAAGTAATGAAATACTTTAAAAATTAAACATTCAATTGATGATTAGTAAAACACACTTATTTCAGTACACTGAGGGATGTTCTGCTCTGGTGCTTTATATGATCTGGCATGACTAGTAGATTCTGGTGGCTAATTCCAGCCACTGATAGCAAACTTTAGACAGATATTCTTATGTGCACTGATTTTATGGCCCTTCTTTACTTGTGATGCTATTATAGTATGTGTCAAGCTTTTACAGCTATCCATAATTTTTATCCACGGCTACATCAGCTCTCAAATCAGTGCTGAGATAGAAGATCTATTGCCACAAATGAGGTATTCAGAGTGGTGTCAGAATCAGTGTTTTTTTCCACACACTAATTAAAAAACAGATCTGATTCACTAATGAAGGGGAAAAATCTAATTGAATCCATTTTTGTCTGAAGCATGAACATATTCCAAGTCTCTTTCACATGCATTCTTTGTCCACCTCTGTCCCATTTTCCCTTTTTCTTTGTGAGTGAGCACTGGGCAAGAAGGATGGAAATTCAGCTGTGTTTTCCTCTCTCAGTTGCTCGCTGTGTATGAGGCCTTTGTCTCTCTTTGTTCTCCTAGTCTCTGTTCCTGGTTGCATATTCATATATGCATGTCCTCAGGAACTGTCACAGTGCAGATTCCTACAAGCATGTGTCTCAATAGCAATGTGACTGACTGTCTTTGTGCAAAACTGCATGCAGTATTCTCTGCATAAACTTGTTTGCGCGCCTGTGTGTGTGTGTGAGTGCATGTCTTGCTCTCATCTTACTTCACCTGTCTTATCTTTATACGATCTCACTCACTCTCCTTTGTCCTCTCTTACTATTCCTTCTGTCATCTGACAATTGTTTTAGGGGTGGAAGGAAGAGGAAAACAATGAAACTGAGTAGAGATCTGTCCAACCTGGTGGTGTTCACCAACTCTGTTGCCTCACAGGAGTGTCTTAATGAAGGTGAAATGCCAGCACTCTGACACATTCACACAGACAAATGGGTACATTGCATTCTTTACGATGGAAATGTTTTCTCATACCTTACTTGTGTTCTTTTCCAGGCACACCAGGTGATGTTCTTTCATTCAGCGAAACCAGAGCCCAATCTCTGGTCAATCACAGAGCCGAACAGTTCTTGGCTTTTAACCAGAGGCAGCTGTCACGGATTTATCCCTCAGCCTACCGCATTGATTCATCCAATTTCAACCCCCAGTTCTACTGGAACGTGGGCTGTCAGTTGGGTAAGACAGCTGTCTGTCGCTCTATGCTTTGGACTTGACCTACACCCCTCCCCTGTGGGCTGAGGACCACACGCTTCATTTACAGATTGTGTAGCTTGCACATTGTCATGTGCAAAGGCTAAAGGGTGCTCTAACTGAATTGTGCAAGATATGTATGTACAGTACATATGTGTATATAGTAGCATGTTGTGTTGTGATTGTATGACTAATTTGCATGGCTGCAGTTGGAACAGGACCTTGTGAGGATTAGGGAGAGAAGCATAAATAAATAAAAAGAAGATAAGATAATGAAAAAGAGTTGGAAGTGAATATTTTTATTTGTGCAGAAATAAATAAATGCCAGGAAATCCAAGATCTGAGGAATCCCTGCCTGTCCAGCCAATTTATTTTTTTTAGAAAGCACTATTGCTTCCCAAGAAATGGGTTCCAGGTATACAAAAATAGACAGTCACACAGGAGAGAAGAAGTAAAGTAGATATGCAAACTCTTAAAGAGATCATTTTTGAAGCCCCAGCAATTTGTCCTATTTGTTAACATTTTCATCACTTCTTTCTTTTCTCATCAGTATATATGATAAAGATTGACAGAATAAACCAAAAAGGAGCATTTGATAAATGCCCCAAACTATGACCACTAGAGTGACATGTGATCATGTTATTAAGCTCAGTGATTTTCATGGTTTATATACCAACAACATCTGGATAATGATATAAAAAAACCTAATCTAATATGTCGTTGGAAAGTTTTGTTATCTAATGATAAAAATAATATTTTTTTTCTCTTTCAGTTGCTTTGAACTATCAGACAGAAGGCAGGATGATGCAGCTTAACAGAGCCAAGTTCATGGTGAATGGAGGGATTGGCTACGTCCTCAAGCCCCCTCCCATGTGCAAAGGTATTGCAGCATACAAACAAGCACAAACACATGAATTCAAATAATTATTTGTTTTTGCAAATCAAAAAAATGATGTTCGAATCACATGAAATAACAAATTGTTCATGTCTTTCACTAAAAATAATACACATTGCACATATTTTTAGGTTCTTCAATTTTTATGGTTTATTTTTCTATTTTACAGTACTTGCTTTGTCTTCTTATTCTCTTACCATATTTATTGTTATGCAAGAAAACATCAATCATCAAGCTACTTAGCAGTAAACCAGATTCTGATTGCTCCTTTTAATTTTTTTAAGGGCTGTACATCTGTTTTTCCATGCCACTGGAGTTCATACAGATTATCTCATCCCTATTATTCTATGGTACAGTTACACTATTGTTGGTTTTAATTGAACTATCCTCCAAGGGAGTAAGCTACATAACAAAACAGAGGCATGACTGTTTTTCTCAGGCTTGTCTCACATGTTGTTTATGATGCTTTTCTTTATGATGCAATTCTCAGAGGGAGCATGTATCTCATATCTAGTAGAGATGAAAGCATCTCTAGCCACACAAAACAGTTATTATTGTCCAGACAAATGCATGCATTTTTTAATTTTTAGATAGATAGATAGATCCCCAAAGAGAAATTAAGTTACTCTTGCACATTTCACACTTACAGAAACTGGAACAAACAGAGAATATTGGGTTTTAACATTGTGTGATGACATCAATCAAACTTTTTGCTCTGCTGTCTTTATTCCCTCCAGGCTCCTTCAACCCATTCAGTGATGATCCGCTTCCAGCTTACCCCAAGAAGCAGCTCATTCTCAAGATCATTAGTGGACAGCAGTTGCCCAAACCACCAGACTCCATGCTGGGGGACCGTGGAGAGGTACAAACACACCAAAACATATACACTGTGTGCGCACATCCTCCATCTGTCCTTTCCTTTTCTCACTGTCATGCACACACACAGGCATACACACACACACACACACACACACACATACACACACACACACACACACACACACACACACACACACACTATTACTCGTCCACTCAGATTTTCTGCTTGCTGTCAGCAGAAATATATTCAGCACCATTAAATAAAATATAATGAATTCTATTGCCTTTTTTCATTTATCAGATTATTGATCCATTCGTCGAGGTGGAGATCATCGGTCTGCCAGTTGACTGCTGCAAAGAACAGACACGAGTTGTTGATGACAACGGTTAGATATGCACACATACATTTGAACAATATCACTCACTGTACACCAACTGAACATGTCATCATGCAAAAAAGAAAATGGCTTAAATTGATATTATAACAACAATATATGAAGTAACAATGTAAAAAAAGTGACAATTTGAAATGGATCGTCTGTAAAGATGAAATGACGGACAGTTATCACCTAAACTTCTGCAGCTCTCCATCACAGGATTTGAATCTGGGGTCAATGCTGTGTTTACAACTTGTTTCTGCTGCCTCCAAGTGGCCAGTTAAAATAAATTATGGTTTGAAAGTCCATCTAAATTCTCAGAGCGGTATTACATAATTGTAACACCCAAGCTCCTGTTGCTTGGAATATTTCAGCGATATCATGAAGGGCAAGAAACTATATCGCAGACCTCTGACTGCAATAGCACAGATCTTAACCTGATATACTCATACAGCTCTCTGCTGAAAGTTTAAACATTTAGAAGATATCCCTTCTAATCTAATCCAGCTACAATGGCTTTGATGCTTAAGCAAGGAATGGATATTTCTAACAATGCTGACTTTTATGTCTGTTGCCTTGCTGTCACATTGTACTGTTTTTGCACTGTATTGTTTCATTTACTTTTATCCTCTGAACAGGGACACGCTTATGTTGACAAACATTGTTGTTTGTATCCATGGCACGGAAACAAAACCAAATACAAATTGATGTAATCTCATCTATGTGAACTTATGACTGACAGTTGTTCATTAACTAATTAAATAAATTAAATGGTTAACCTAAAAAAACAGAACAGAGATAAAGCAACTCCATTACCACAGATGCTGCATATAACTTTGGGCTACGCTGTGCTGCTGGGATCAAAGTCAGATTAATTAATTAGAGGCATAAAGGAAGCAGAACAAAGGGGACTGCCGGTGTCACCCCTCACATATCTGTGCAGATGAAGCCACTCAGCAGGGGGAGAGGGAAAGGCCTCCTCTGGGAAAGGTTATTGATCCCTGGGAGCTCAACAGTATTATAAGATTAGTGTGCAGAAATACTTAATTTGACACATCACCAGTACCAACTCCATCTTTCCTAGTTTTTGTTGGTCTTATGCTTTAGATTCTGATTCTAATTATAATGAGCATATCTTTGTTTTGTATTTGAATATATATTTTTCAGGTTTTAATCCGGTATGGGAGGAGACTCTGTCTTTTACCCTTCACATGGCTGAGGTGGCTTTGGTGCGTTTCCTCGTCTGGGACCATGACCCAATTGGACGGGACTTCATTGGTCAACGGACTGTCGCTTTCACTAGCCTGATGCCTGGTCTGTGCATACTTCCTTATTGTTTTCATTTTTATCCGAAAAAAGATACTTCTTTGTGTGTGTTTTAATGACATGAACTGATGACAGGGCAGTTTTTGTCACCACCAGTTAGGATCTTTATAGTTATACTGCTATTTAACACAGAGACAGATGGACTCACATAGAAACATATCATTTTCTTTTTGAAGTACTATGGCTATTGGGCATATTATGTTGTGTCTAGTGAATCTAAATCTGTTTTATTTGTGTAATAGAAGACCTGTGGCTTTGCAGGTTATTTTTGTTATCCACATCCATCAGAGTTGTCCTTGAACTCTTAATGCCCTCTCCTCGGGCAACATCTACATAATCACCAGCCTGATGATAGCTGTTCTCTTTCTTTGACTAACTTTATCACTCACTGACATGTTCACATGATTTCTTCCTTCATCTCTAACAACAGGTTACCGACATGTTTACTTGGAGGGGTTGACTGAGGCTTCCATCTTTGTGCATGTGTCAGTGCATGATGTCTATGGGAAGGTAAGCGCTATATATTCGCTGTGTTTATTGAAGTATTTGGACTTCTCCCCTAAACCTCTTTTGTCAACTGATATTATATTTTTGAGGTAAACAGACAAAAAACAAAAATGTGTTTCTCTCAACACAATTCATTTAAGCTATACTCCTCCAACCCTTTGTCTTTCTAGTGGAGTCCTCTAGTCCTGAACCCCAGCTTTACCATAATGCACTTTCTAGGATCTAGCAAGGTATCCTGATGTCATAGGCTCTGTGTGTGTTGTGCTGCATGAAATGCATGCATGAGGAAAACGTGCTGTGTGTTCATCTGTATTTTCAATGACCAGTTTGTGTATGACATTAAATGACAGAGTTTGCTTATAAAGTAATCGTTTTATTGTAACTTTTTTTTTTAATCTGTCATTGTTGCATTTTTAATAAAGATACAACAAAACATTTGTAATGTAAGCATGCATAATACACAGCAGTGTCTTACATTTTGTTTCTTGTGGTAACTTAATGAGAAAGGGTGCCATCTCTTGGCAATCCACATAAAAGCATGCAAGCTTAAACTAAAATCAGTGCCTGCCATATCTTTTCATTGTGTTCATGAAAAATAACAGTATAAACTGTTATGTAAGACAGTTGTGTTAACTCGATGTCAGAAGTGCACTTTGGTCCACAATGTGTGAAGCATGTTTTTTCTCTTAATTATTGTCTTTTTTCCTGTTCTGTTCCTCCTCTCCTCAGGGTAATCAGCTGCGAGGTATTCGGGGTTTGTTTAATCGTTCTTCCAAGTCCTCTGTGGATACAAACTCTGGTGGCCTTCGGAAACGCTCCATCAGTGATCACCTCCTGCGGCGCACAGCCAGTGCCCCAGCAAAGGGACGAAAGAAGACCAAAATGGTGCTCTCAGAGTCAGTGGCTTCAATATCAGACCATAAGAATAGCGCAGGGGCAGGCAGTGGGAGCATGTCAGGGAAGGATGGAGAAGTGGAAAAGCGTCACCAGCCCCGAGCTCCCCTCATCCACAGACCTATCTCCATGCCTTTAGACAGACTCCTGCAAGGACAGCTATCTCTCTGCTCCCCAGACAAGGGACAGCAGGATATGGGTGCAGACACTGTCGTTGGTGGGTATTTCGTGTTTCATCCTAATCAAAGAATTAATCATATTTTCGATGCAAATTACACCCAAATTACATCCATTCTACTTTAATTACTATAAGACATTAGTACGATTTGTGATTCTCTGTCTAACACTAACACAAACCAAGTCACCACAATCTGTGGCATTAGCAACATTTTTGGGGAGCTGTTATTCTGCATTATTCTAGTAATTTCCAGTAACTGCATGACGAAACTGGTACGCCTCTGTAAAAAAATGCTGAAAGAGTTTTGTATTGACTGGCGTTGCACACTGATTAATGTAAGATATGTACAGTAACCATGTGAACTGACAGACTACAGCCTACTCTCCATGATACCTTAACATGCCTTTTCTGTCCCATCTTCATTTGTTGTGCTTCTTTATAGTAGAGAACTGACTAGGATATTCCTACAGGTAATCTAAAATACCTATTGTCTGAAGGTTGCATTGTTCAAAAACACACCAGTATTGCGTCCTCCCAGTGTATTTTGTTCCAAAGTGGTTTGAGAAATATATTGCTGTGTCATTTGATCCCATTAGACCAAACCAATCTCATCTGACCATCTCTTTCCCAATCTGATGTATGCAAACATGGATTTTTCCTTTTTTTAACCTCCACAGCCTCATTTTCCAGCGTCCCCTTCGCTGTTGTACTTGGTGGTCCATTTGTCTGTGTATTGCTATTGCCTTGTATTGGCTGGACTGTTAATTGTTGTCATTTAATTGTTGGTTGGCTTGGTGTTCTGCATCAGATGGAAGCATATAAGCCTATTTTTATTAATCTCGTTGTTCAATTATTTTCATCCACAGGAGCTTGCCCATTCAACAGGCCCAGGTCTTCCTCTTTGGACCCTTTCATCGAGTCATCATTCTCTACTCAACAAAACATCTCCTCCCCTTCTAAGACACAACTCAACAGAAATAAAGAATTGGACCAATCAGAAGAGGCCTCTTATCTGGTTATTGGCGGAGGAGAAGTGAGAAAGGAAGATGATTATGTCAATTACCAGTTAGAAGACAATGGAGTCAACAAATCAAAGATTCATTCAGGAACAGAGAAAAACAGTTTTGTCTCTCCTTCTATGAACAGCCAGATGAGATCAGATAAACCAGAAACTTCATCAAACAGCACAGTGTTCACAGTTGCACCATCAATCTCCTCATCCTCCTCGTCCGCTCCCTCCTCGGTGGCCCCTCTTTCCCCTGTCAGCATGGACTGTGATCTGAAGAGTCCAAGCTCTTTGCATGACAGCA
Organism: Terapon puta; assembly: GCA_028564955.1. Lineage (NCBI taxonomy): Eukaryota > Metazoa > Chordata > Actinopteri > Centrarchiformes > Terapontidae > Terapon > Terapon puta. Next base: position 9,445,416 of record JAOXYL010000059.1, read on the forward strand.
CAATCTCCAGGCTCATTGATGCTGTGTCTCTGGGGAATGAGCAAGATACATGTGGCTCAATTTCAGCTCTGATTGGTCAGTGTGAAAGCACAATTAACCAAAATGACCTCACAACATTATCACATGACCATACCCTTTTTCGTCATTCACATTTCTGGCCCACCACCACTAAAGAGCTGCAAGATTTAAGCTCTCCTCTCAAGACCAACACTGCAAACAAACACTTAACTCCCCAGAAAGTAGCTCAAAAAACAAATCCTGTAAATCATGATATCCTTGCACCATGCAATATTCCCCTTTCAGATGCACCTGCACCAGGCCTCCTCTCCAGCCCAGAAACTGCTGAGCTTGAGGAGGTCTACACCATCCTGGATGAAGAGGTGCTATTGCCTGTATCAGTATACAACTTGAAGAAACAGACGGTCCATGTTCAGGCAGACACTACCCAGAGCACACCCTCATGTAGCTTGAACTCCTCTCCTGCAAAGGCAGTCCAAAATTTAGGGAAAGGGCACAATGTGGGCTGGTGTGATATGTACAGAAAAATGGATGAGAGTAAAGAAATTGAGGAGGTAGAGGAAAGTGTTTATGAAGAAGTGTATGATCCTCCAGCACCAATACCAGAGATAGAGCGGGGTACTTCTAAAAGGTACACAGGCTCCTCTGTAAACAACTGTTTCCAGTTTCTTCGTGAATCAGATTGTAATTCTTTTGCTGAAGTGGAGATTAATGTTGATGAGGATCCACTGGACATGTTGACCTCTCCAAGACAATGCAATCAGTGGAAGGGTCTCATGAGTCCAACCAAACGTCATACTATTTACGAAAACCATGAGTCCACTCCCAATTACTCCCAAGAAAAACAACCATCACCATACAGTGACTCTCACCAACAGTACTTGTCACATAAATCTCAAGTATCATTTTCACAGTGCTCCTCCCCAATAAATCAACCCTCATTTCAGTCATCTATTTACCACCAACACCAGGACAACTCTCAGCCTTCTCCATTCCATAGAGCTATCAACTCTAGACCCTCCAACCCTAGTCCACTGCGTCAGAACAGCTACCCTGCTCCTCAGAGTAACTCTGAGGCCTTTAACAACACCAGAGAGCTTAGCAGTTTCTACACACAACAGAGAAGCTATAGTGGCACCCAAAATCCAAACAGGTCTCATCAAGATAGGCAAGGATATAAACAGATAGAGAGAGAGCATGTAAAGTGCTTCCATAATGGCTTCTCCTCTTTTGAAAACCTCCCTGTCAAATCTACTGTGTCTTCAAAAATCTATAGAGACAGAGGCCTATCTTCCCCTTCTTTAGACTGCAATGCATTGTATAGCCACCTGGACTATGACTGCATGTTGCCCTCAACTGAGTCTTCAGCTCCTCAAAACACACAGCCACACTCCCAAAGTCAAACACAATCTTACACTCCAAAGCAGTCAATAAACCAAAAAGTTTCCCTCAATATTACAAGGCACCAGTCACAGCCAGAATCCAGAGTTTCTTTGCATTCAAATTTAGGCTCTTCATCTACAAAATCCCTGTCTGGCATCATAGACTCAACCACTACTAGTCCATGTAAGTCCAAGTCTCTGGGTGACCTGACCTCTGAAGACATATCATGCAACTTCCAGAGCAAATATCACATAATTAGTCGTAGTTTCATTACTCCTCATATGAGGAAGCAAAAGAAGGTTGGCACCATGGGTGAAGTGACTCTCCAATCACAGTCTTGTGACCCACTTACAGAACAACTGCGTAAACTGGTCAGTCTGGAGGGGGATGACAGTGACAGAGATAGGCCACAAGCTCCCCAGATGCATCAGGAATCAAAATCCCCACTATCACAGCCACAGGCAACAAGTATGGCACCTGTTGCTTCCAGGAATATAGATGATTCCCCTCCACTCCTTACCCGGCGTCTATCCTCTCGGAGCCAAAGCAGAGTGCGTCACATCAACAGCCGTGCCCGTGAAAGACAGCAAGAAGCTCTAAAGCCTCGGGCAGGCGTAATGATCAATAGTACCACCAGCATTGGTGGAGTGGTATTGAGGAATAAGCCAGCTTCGCAGAATCCACCAGCGAACAGACACTCAACTGGTTCTTACATAGCAGGCTACCTTGGTCAGCTAGAGGACAGGGGACTTCCTGAAGGAGCATGTACATCATTACGTTATGGAAATGGGGATCATTATGGAGATCGATACTATACTGATGACTCTCTTCCACCTGCTGACTCCAATCACTCCGCGTCAGAGCCTGAGGTCTACTTTCTGCTCAGACTGTAGCTCTTGCCATAACCTTATATGATCTTAATTATGTTATCTTATCAAGAACTGATACTTGATGATGTGCAGTTACACCAAAAGCCAGAAGCTCAAGAAAATAAATTTGCCATTGTTTGTACCCATGTTCAAAGACCATTAGGTTTCCCTTATAACAGTTAAATAAAATTTTATTTTGGGCTACTTAGAAACATATATAGTATGTACTATTTAAGTGGAATTTCACATGTAATCCATTGTTGAATCTGACAGCATGAATTTTTCTGTATGAAATGTCCATGATTCAATAGTGAATGGTCCTTCTAGTCTGGCAGTGTATTGTCTATATTCTACTTAACGTGTAAATGTACTTTGGAACATTGATTCTCTCCAAATGGCTTCCTAGACTGACTGTACAGATACTTGTTATCTTTGTTCCTGTGATGTACTGTTCAAACTGCGTGCATTGACTATGAAGCAAAAAAAAAAAAGAACTGAGTTTTAACAAGAGAGGGAATGTCTTTCTTTTAATCATTTGAATGTGTAGTATAACCTTACATGTTCTTTTAATAGATGGGATTCATCTTTTAAAGATCAAATGTAAGTCTTCCTCCTATTTTGAGTGGTATTTCTTTTTTTTGTGTTGTGTGTAAATATTCCTGTCGTTGTTTTTAATCCGAAATCAGTTGTAGTTGAGAACCAAGTCTAACTGTACATTTATGTTTGTGCATGTTACCTGTGAACATGTCAGGCATGACTATGCACCAGTTTATACAATAGATGTTGCATCACCCAACAGCATTTGCACATAACAGATAGTTGCATTGAATACAATGGAAGGCATAGGCTTGTTTGTATTATGTGCAATACAATACGTACACTTCCATGCTTGGACTTGTTGCTTTCTATGATTTGTAGAATTTGAAAAACATGATAGCAAAATAAAAAAAGTGGATTTTAAAAGTTTTTATTTTTATAATTGCTTTGATACAGATTGCAAAAAATCTCTTGTTGGTTATATTTTGTTTTGTTTTGTATAACTTAATGGAATGAAAAAACAGAGTGATAAATACACAGGGCCTGGTAGAGGAAGGGAGGGTGGCAAAGCAGCATTTTTTTATTGTTTCTGTGTTTCACCATCCTTTTTTCTTTGTATTGTTGCTCTTCAGAGGACTGTGAGCATTTTCCTACAAATGCAATAAAATATTGAAATATTTGATTTCAACAAATTCCATGTTTATTTCCTGTTTTATTTTATACTGTTTTATTAATAAATATAGATAACATATGATTAATCAAGAATACAGCTCGAGCTCAGAATCATTATATTGTAAGTCACAAACAACCTCATCATTTCCCATATGTGACTTTGAACATAATAGGATGTAATTGCTCATAAAATTAGTGTAATAGAGCTGACGAATGGCACACCTGTTGCTCAGGGCATTAAATTCCCCATATTGGTTCCAACCTAGACTTACCTGCATATTTCATGGATCAAGCACATTAACATTATTTGGAAATCTAAGAGAAAAGAACATATAAAGGTGGATAATTGTATTCATGTTTGATTTCCACTCTTCAGCTCATAAACAGAAAAGAAAAGAAACCTCCAAAAATGTTCACTTGCTTATCCTGAGGTACAGTATCCCAGTGATGTTCATTTGAATGACATCATACAGTATTGTATCTATAGGAAATATATTGTACACACTTACACACACCCACCACTGCTAAGTCCATATGTATTGAATATTTGCTAGAATTTGATTGTTTTTCCACCATCACTCTAGAGAGGAATAATTGTGTGTTGTATGCTGCTTGTGTCATCAGTCTAACTTCCTGGCAAAAGCACTTTACGCGTAGTATAAATACTCTTCACTTGAACAGGGCTCACTTGGAAGGGGGGGTGTGCTTTAGTGAAGATACAATTTTTGATGCTTTTATTATTACTACTAGTACCAATGTTCACATTGTGAAACGTGTTTCTGTGTACAATGTTCTTTTCTTTTACAGGTACCTGACATCACACTATTATGTTATATTGGGACAGGTGGAATTTCATGGCATATGTCTTAAAATGATTGAATGTTGTCCATGGGGTATCTTAGCTTTGTTTCTGAACTTAATGCACTTAATTTTCAGGTCTGATAAAACAGTTTTGATGTGGATTGTGTTTAGCAAAGTCTGCATGTTCTGTCCAGAACAGCTGCAACCATGTCTCAGTCTACCCAGTTCTTCCCTTGGTGGCCTTCTTCAGTCCTCTGCCTGCTGCTTATCAGACACATGGGGATGGAGGTGGTTCAGGCAATAATGTGTTCTCGGTGGGGTGCACAGAGTGACAGAAGCCTCTCCCAGGATGGAGATGTGATTATTGGTGGACTGTTTAATGTGTATTACATACCTTCAGCGGTAAAGCAGGGCTTCACCAAGCTCCCAAGTTACGAGCCTTGCACTGGGTAAAACTTAGTTACACCTTATACTGTTGTTGAGTGTCCGGTGCTTACCATGTTGTATTTTTATTTCTTATCATTCTTGTCATGTTCATTCTGTACATATATATATATATATATATATATATATATATATATAAATATTTGTATTTCAGGTACATGATAATATCTTTTGTGATTGATTAAATACTTTTTTTGGCTGACTATTCCTTTTCTTTTCCTGTGGTCTCAGTTTAGATTTAGAGCCTTTAAAATATATCTACGCTATGGCATTTGCTGTGGAGGAAATCAATCGTAACAGCACGCTGCTACCAGGAGTGAAGTTGGGCTACAGTATACTTGATAGCTGCTCCCGATACCCCTGGGCTCTACAAAGTGCACTGTCACTGGTCGGAGGAAACACAGACAGCTGCGACTTGAGAGCGCCAGAGCCTCCTTCGTCACCTTATGGACAACATGGAGAGCGAGCAGGTATGACATAATATAATTTTTCATGCAGTTAACATTTCCTATGTCCGTAAAACAACAAATCATATTATTATGAGATGAAAATGGTTATTATGTAATAATGGTTAAAATTCTATCTTCAGGTCGTCAGCCAGTTCCTTTGCTCATTGGTGCTGCCTCATCTACAACTGGCATAATAATGTCCAGGACACTGGGGCCTGTCTCTGTGCCAGTTGTGAGTTTCATTACCTTAGGAAATAAACTTCTGAAAAACCTATTTCTTTAAATACAGTCTACGCTGAGAATGTAATTGAAAATAAGATGGTCCTATTATTGTAAAAGCAGTCTAGAAGAATAATATTTTTTGTGTCTCCCCTCAGATCAGCTACTTGGCTAGCTGCCCCTGTCTTAGTGACAGGAGCAAGTTTCCTAACTTCTTCAGAACAATTCCCAGTGATATTTACCAAGCCCGGGCTATGGCACGGCTGGCCATAAGCTTCCACTGGACTTGGACTGGAGCAGTGATAGTAAACAATGATTATGGCCAATTGGCGATACAGGTTGTTTTTTTTTACAGTGTAAATACATTGTCAAACTCTGATGTACTTTATGTGTAGAGCAAACATAACATATCTGTATGAAAGGCCTTGTTTTGACCTCCATATTTCAGGTATATCAGGAAGAGATTGAAGGGAAAGGGGTGTGTTTAGAGTTCATTGAAACTGTGAGTAGAGAAACTATTATTAGTGATGCCAGACGTGCAGCGCTCACAATTCAAGCTTCGACTGCAAGGGTGATTCTCATTTTCTGCTGGTATACAGATGTGAGGGAAGTATTTCTGGAACTGGCCAAAAGAAATGTGAGCAACTGGCATGGGATATTTTTATAGACTAAAGGGTCAATCCTAAAAAAATAAACATATATTTGATTGTCCTCTCACCACAGGTGACTGACAGACAGTTTTTGGCCAGTGAAGCTTGGAGCACCAGCGATGATCTTCTCCAAGATCTTGCCATTTCTGAAGTGGCAAGTGGTGTTGTTGGTGTGGCCATTCGAAGTTCAACAATGCCTGGATTTGACAGTTATCTCAGAAATTTGAACCCAGTTCTTCGTCCTGATGATGAATTCTTACAGGAATTCTGGGAAAAGGAGTTTAGATGCAGTCCTGGAACAACGCAATCACATGCAAGAAGTCAAACTTCATTTTTCTCTTCTGCACTCAAAAGAAGGTCTGATTATCCATCAAATGTTTCTACATCATCTTCTTCTCTGAAGAAAGTCTCTCTACCACCCTGTAGTGGGACAGAGTCCCTGGAGGGATTGCAGCATCCCTTTACTGACACGTCGCAGCTGAGGGTATCCTACAACGTCTATCTTGCTGTTTATGCTGCAGCCCACGCTCTGCACAGCCTTCTCTCCTGTCCCAACCAAGAGAGCAATCCCAGAAACAACATCTCTATGTGCTCTTTTCCAAAATACATCAAGCCAATAGAGGTAGAAGTGCTCACTGTGCGATGTTATCCACAAGAGGGATGTTTTGTATTTTTTGTGTAAAGATTGCTTTTGAAATGTCAACTTTGTTCAATATTTGTTGGTTTCAGCTACTGCACCATTTAAACAAAGTGAACATCACTACCCCACAAGGGGATATGTTTCACTTCAGTGGAGCTGATATTCCAGCAAAGTATGACCTTGTCAACTGGCAGAAGACCCCTGACGGTCGACTCAAACTTGTTTTGATTGGTCGTGTTGATGGGTTTGATCTTCACCTTAATGAATCAGCTATTCAGTGGAGCACAGGATCCAGTCAGGTATGAAATTAGAAAAT
>JAOXYL010000059.1:9461968-9473582 GCA_028564955.1 Terapon puta
ATACATACATACATACATACATACATACATACATACATACATACATACATAAATATTGAGATTTATTTTTACTAATGTTTATTAAAATAGTTATTTTTCTTATGCTGTGCACACTTTTATCCTCATAATAATTGCAAACATTCGAGTCTCAATTAAATTTCAGTATCCATTCTAGGAAAATCTTTTTTATACAACATACTACTATATCAGTAAACTCAATGGATGCAAATTGACAAGCAAATAATAATAACATACATTGGCTTTTAAATTAATATTGGTGTCATTGTATTCACAGAATGCATTGTAAATTTTCTTTGTTATCGTGCCATCATGTGTTTCTTGGTATTCCTCTCAGGCCTCAAGAGAATGATGAAACACTTTGGAGCAAAGATACAGAAAAGTAAACCATAGCTAGAAGCCAGGATTGCAAAAATTTCTACAGCAACTGCATATTTTCCAGGGGAGCTAACATAAGCAGGGACAAAGGCCACCCAAACAGCACAGAATATCAGCATGCTGAACGTGATCAATTTGGCCTCATTGAAGTTATCAGGAAGTTTCCGTGCAAGAAAGGCCAAGAGGAGGCTGGTGCAGGCCAACAGGCCAATGTAGCCCAGAACCAGAGAGAAGCCCACCACAGAGGCCATGGCACACTCCAGGGTGACGTTTAACCCCGGGATATCCAAGTCAACTTGAGGCACTGGGGGGCTGAGTGAGAGCCAAATAGTGCAGATGATAACCTTAATGACAAAAACCATAATGTCAGATTAATATATGTAATTTGCTATAAGGCGTGGTGATTTATTTATTTTTATTTTTACTGATTTATCAAAGAGGTGAATCTACAATTCTGACCTGGATACAAGTAAAGAGACAAACACTTCCTCTCTGCTGGCCGGGACCAAACCACTTCATCAAGCCTTCAGCACCAGGCCGAGCTGAGCGAAATGCTGCCAGAACAACTATTGTCTTGACTTGGAGGCACGAAACACAAAGTACAAAGCTGATCCCAAATGCTGCCTGCTGGAAGCGACAAGACCAGACTGCAGGACGACCAATGAACACCAGTGAGCACAGGAAGCAGAGCTTCAGAGACAGAAGAAGCAGAAAGCTCAGCTCTGAATTGTTGGCTCGTACCTGGAGTTTAATCGGATCAACAGACAAAGAAGTAACCACTCAAACAAAACAGTGCTTTTTCATGGATAGAATAATAAGAAAGAATTGTAGAATACATAAAACAAATTTTCTGTTTCACTCCTCTCTATTCTTACCATAGGTGTTTGACGGTAACAAAGAAACACCACAAACACAGCTGTTGTCACCGTGGCACCAGACACAGCCACTGTAGTCAGGGTAATGCCCAAGGTTTCATTAAAGGAAAGGAAGTCCAGCTGCCGAGGGATGCAAGCAGTTTGTTCAACATTGGACCAGAATTCAGATGGACAGCGCTCACAGTGAAGAGAACCTGGAAGAAACAGACACACAAAAAAGGATGGAAAAAACTTGTGAAAACTGTAAATGAGCTAAAAGCAATATACAAAGTCATATTGGAAGGCTGTGCAGCTATTGCAGTGCTGACTGGATCATCTGTTTATGGGAACTTCCTTAGAGGGCCGGGGGATGCTGAATCCCAGCTGACACTGGACAAGAGGTAGGGTACATCCTAGACTGATCACCAGTTAATTGCAGGGAAAATGTAGGATCATCATTTGATTTTTTTTTTATTTCTCACCAGCTGCAATGCTTATCTCCCCATCAGCACATGGGATACAGTCAAAACAGCAAACCGGTTCTCCTTTCCTGTTGGCCTTCCGGGTGCCTGGGGGACAACTGTTACTGCACACTGATGCTGGCACCTACACAACAGGCAAAACCCAATTCTTAAGAACATAGCACCTTGTTAACCAAAAATTCAATTGACATTTGGAATAGGCCTAAGAGATTTTTCCTTGACCACCTGACTGGATCCTGTGCTCCACAAAATAGCTGACTCATTAAGATGAAGGTCAAACCCATCCACATGACCAATCAGAACAAGTTTGAGTGGACCTTCAGCAGTGTTCTGCCAATTGATAAGATCATACTTTGCTGGAATGTCGCCCCCTTCAAAATATAACAGTTCACCCTGTGGTGTGATGAAGTTCACATTGTTCAAGTGCTGCAACAGCTGAAGACATTAAAAAGTGCATTAACATATTAGTGTATTTTTCATTTGTCTGCTTTATGTCCCTATTAAAAATATCAAATCTTGAGAAATATGTGTGAAAATGTAAAATGCTCTGAGAAGTGTTGTAATATTCATGATTGTGTTTACCTCTATGGGCTTGATGTGTTTTGGAGAGGAGCAGGTGGAGCTGTTGTTTCTGGGAGGGCTATCTCTGTTGGGGCAGGAGAGAAGGTTGTGAAGGGCATGGGCTGCAGCATAAACAGCAAGGTACACATTATATGTCACCCTCAGCTGTGAAGTATCAGTAAAAGGATGCTGAACCCCCTCCAGGGACTCAGTCCCACTACAGGGTGGCAGAGGTGCTGTTTGAAGCAATCTGGTTGCACGAATTGGTGGTGAAGAGGGAAATGAAGAAGGATCTGTTATCTCAGGACTACAACCAAACTCTTTTTCCCAGAATTCTTTTAAAAACACATCATCCGGTCGATGAATTGGGTGCAAACTTCTGAGATAATTATCAAATCCAGGTATAGGTGAACTTCTAATGGCCACACCAAGAACACCATTTGCCACTTTAGAAGTGGCGAGATTCTGGAGAAGAACATCGCTGGTACTCCAAGCCTCACTGGCCAAAAACTGTCTGTCAGTCACCTATTGATAACAGCACAGCATGATCAAAATGTGTTTTTAAAAAGCTGTTATGTGTTATTTAATATACTTTTTAATTACGATTTCTTACATTTATCTTGGCCAGTTGCAGAAATAATTCCCTCACATCTGTGTACCAGGTAAATATTAGAATCACTCTTGCAGTTGAGGCCTGAATTGTCAGTGCTGCTCGTCTGGCATCACTCACAATATTTTCCCTCTGGAGAGTCTCTACAAATGCCAGACACACCCCTCTCCCCTCACTCTCCTCCTGAAATACCTAATATATAGATAAATATACACAGATACACACATTATTATATACTATTATATCTTATGATTATAATTATATTGACTATTAACTAATATCAGTAAAATTTTCCAACAATAAATAGAAACACCTTTACTGCCACATGGCCATAATCGTTGTTTGCTATCACTGCTCCGATCCATGTCCAATTGAAACGTATTGCAAGCTGAGCCATGGCTCGGGCTTGGTAAATATCACTCGGCATGGTTCTGAAGAAGTTAGGAAACTGGCGACGGTCACTCAGACAGGGGCAGCTAGATGTGTAACTCATCTAAAAAAAACAAAAATAGTTACTCTATAATCCCAACAAACCAGGTTGGGTCAAGCAGAGATAATTCTTCCTACTGTAGGAAGACTGTGTTCTACAGTTAACAGTACATAGACTTTTGTTTTCAATGAGCACAGCAAAAACAACATATGCTTTCAATAACAGAAAGTGAAGAGAAAACATAAATTGACCCACTAAAGGAACAGACAGTGGCCCCATGACTCTGGCTAGTATCTTGGCTGCTATAGATGAGGCACCACCAATGATCAAAGGAACAGGCTGATCACCTGATGATAACAAAGCATATCATGAAATTAGGTATTTTGTTGGCAAAATAGTGCTTGATTCTGTTTAACCATTGCAGTGTTGTGTTTGAAACAAATGCCGGGTTTTATTCATTTGTCATTAATTCATTAAAGGTGAAACTCAGTTACATATAAAGCTGTATTTAGTACCTCTCTTTTCACCATAACCAGCAAAGTTGTCTGCCAGGGCTGATGAATTACAGTTGGAGCTGTCTCCTCCAACCAATGACAGTGCTGCCTGCATAGCCCAAGGGTATAGGGCACAGCTATCATGAATTTGGTAACCCAGCTTCACACCTGGCAGCAAGGTTGCACTATGATTGATTTCCTCCATTGCAAACACCATAGCATATACATACTGTAATGGAAGATTTTGCAAACTGAGATGACAAGAGAAAGAAATTAAAGCAATATCAATCAAAATGCCCAAGTAATTATTAAGCTACTAAGCTACTAGAATAATAAGTTATCATTTCTAAGCAATTGTACCAACATAATTTTAACAATATAGGATTCATCAATTCCTACCTACTAAAAAAAGTGTAAAGATATAGCTAACATTGCAATACTGTATTCTTTAACATGTGCATTTATACGATACAGTAATCACAGTAAACAGTATAGTACAGAATTTTACCCAGTGCAAGATTTGTAATCAGGCAGCTGAGTGAAGTCATGATCTAAAGCTGGAGGTTGGTAATGAAGACTAAAGAGCCCACCAATCACTACATCACCATCCTGAAACAGACTCTGGGTGCTCGGTGTGCCCCACCGAGAGCACGTCATTGCCTGAACCAGCTGCAGTCCCACCCTGAGCCCCAGCTGTTGACCCACAAGCCCCACAAGAAGCAGGGATGGGGCTGAGATGGGCCATAGAGTGAGGAGCCAGGAGAGCCAAGACATGGATGAAGCTGTTCTCCACATTTTGAATATTCATACAATAGATAACTTATCACCAACAGAATATAGATGGATAAGAAGTGCAATAAACAGCTACCAGGTCCTGAAATTAAAAAGTCAAATTCAGTTAAATCCTTTTAAATGAGACAAGAAGTTAACATTTTCACTTTAAGACATCGACCTGAAAAGCAGAATAATTTTTTGACAGAATTCATGTTAAAGCAGATGGAAAAGCTATCTAAAGTATGACATACCCCCTTCCTGTGCTGCACAACATAGATGTTGTTCTGGATATTTATAACAGCTGGAAAGCCCATGGTGAAATGGTAATAAACAGGATGACATGCCACCAAATCACTCCCCTTAAAGGAGAGGGTGAAACAATAATAAAATGACTGAGTGATAAGTTTATGATGACGATACCAGTGTTTACCTACACAGCAGTGACCACAGATCTCCCCAGAGTTAGATTTTCATCTTTAACTTTAAGTTGATGAAGTGACTACAAAAACAGAGGAACCAGGGCCTCTCTCTCTCTTGAAGTGTGAGTGTTTTATATATGTGTGTGTATATATATATATATATATATATATATATATATATGTATATATATACATATATATATATATATATATATATATATATATATACACACACATATATAAAACACTCACACTTCAAGAGAGAGAGAGGCCCTGGTTCCTCTGTTTTTGTAGTCACTTCATCAACTTAAAGTTAAAGATGAAAATCTAACTCTGGGGAGATCTGTGGTCACTGCTGTGTAGGTAAACACTGGTATCGTCATCATAAACTTATCACTCAGTCATTTTATTATTGTTTCACCCTCTCCTTTAAGGGGAGTGATTTGGTGGCATGTCATCCTGTTTATTACCATTTCACCATGGGCTTTCCAGCTGTTATAAATATCCAGAACAACATCTATGTTGTGCAGCACAGGAAGGGGGTATGTCATACTTTAGATAGCTTTTCCATCTGCTTTAACATGAATTCTGTCAAAAAATTATTCTGCTTTTCAGGTCGATGTCTTAAAGTGAAAATGTTAACTTCTTGTCTCATTTAAAAGGATTTAACTGAATTTGACTTTTTAATTTCAGGACCTGGTAGCTGTTTATTGCACTTCTTATCCATCTATATTCTGTTGGTGATAAGTTATCTATTGTATGAATATTCAAAATGTGGAGAACAGCTTCATCCATGTCTTGGCTCTCCTGGCTCCTCACTCTATGGCCCATCTCAGCCCCATCCCTGCTTCTTGTGGGGCTTGTGGGTCAACAGCTGGGGCTCAGGGTGGGACTGCAGCTGGTTCAGGCAATGACGTGCTCTCGGTGGGGCACACCGAGCACCCAGAGTCTGTTTCAGGATGGTGATGTAGTGATTGGTGGGCTCTTTAGTCTTCATTACCAACCTCCAGCTTTAGATCATGACTTCACTCAGCTGCCTGATTACAAATCTTGCACTGGGTAAAATTCTGTACTATACTGTTTACTGTGATTACTGTATCGTATAAATGCACATGTTAAAGAATACAGTATTGCAATGTTAGCTATATCTTTACACTTTTTTTAGTAGGTAGGAATTGATGAATCCTATATTGTTAAAATTATGTTGGTACAATTGCTTAGAAATGATAACTTATTATTCTAGTAGCTTAGTAGCTTAATAATTACTTGGGCATTTTGATTGATATTGCTTTAATTTCTTTCTCTTGTCATCTCAGTTTGCAAAATCTTCCATTACAGTATGTATATGCTATGGTGTTTGCAATGGAGGAAATCAATCATAGTGCAACCTTGCTGCCAGGTGTGAAGCTGGGTTACCAAATTCATGATAGCTGTGCCCTATACCCTTGGGCTATGCAGGCAGCACTGTCATTGGTTGGAGGAGACAGCTCCAACTGTAATTCATCAGCCCTGGCAGACAACTTTGCTGGTTATGGTGAAAAGAGAGGTACTAAATACAGCTTTATATGTAACTGAGTTTCACCTTTAATGAATTAATGACAAATGAATAAAACCCGGCATTTGTTTCAAACACAACACTGCAATGGTTAAACAGAATCAAGCACTATTTTGCCAACAAAATACCTAATTTCATGATATGCTTTGTTATCATCAGGTGATCAGCCTGTTCCTTTGATCATTGGTGGTGCCTCATCTATAGCAGCCAAGATACTAGCCAGAGTCATGGGGCCACTGTCTGTTCCTTTAGTGGGTCAATTTATGTTTTCTCTTCACTTTCTGTTATTGAAAGCATATGTTGTTTTTGCTGTGCTCATTGAAAACAAAAGTCTATGTACTGTTAACTGTAGAACACAGTCTTCCTACAGTAGGAAGAATTATCTCTGCTTGACCCAACCTGGTTTGTTGGGATTATAGAGTAACTATTTTTGTTTTTTTTAGATGAGTTACACATCTAGCTGCCCCTGTCTGAGTGACCGTCGCCAGTTTCCTAACTTCTTCAGAACCATGCCGAGTGATATTTACCAAGCCCGAGCCATGGCTCAGCTTGCAATACGTTTCAATTGGACATGGATCGGAGCAGTGATAGCAAACAACGATTATGGCCATGTGGCAGTAAAGGTGTTTCTATTTATTGTTGGAAAATTTTACTGATATTAGTTAATAGTCAATATAATTATAATCATAAGATATAATAGTATATAATAATGTGTGTATCTGTGTATATTTATCTATATATTAGGTATTTCAGGAGGAGAGTGAGGGGAGAGGGGTGTGTCTGGCATTTGTAGAGACTCTCCAGAGGGAAAATATTGTGAGTGATGCCAGACGAGCAGCACTGACAATTCAGGCCTCAACTGCAAGAGTGATTCTAATATTTACCTGGTACACAGATGTGAGGGAATTATTTCTGCAACTGGCCAAGATAAATGTAAGAAATCGTAATTAAAAAGTATATTAAATAACACATAACAGCTTTTTAAAAACACATTTTGATCATGCTGTGCTGTTATCAATAGGTGACTGACAGACAGTTTTTGGCCAGTGAGGCTTGGAGTACCAGCGATGTTCTTCTCCAGAATCTCGCCACTTCTAAAGTGGCAAATGGTGTTCTTGGTGTGGCCATTAGAAGTTCACCTATACCTGGATTTGATAATTATCTCAGAAGTTTGCACCCAATTCATCGACCGGATGATGTGTTTTTAAAAGAATTCTGGGAAAAAGAGTTTGGTTGTAGTCCTGAGATAACAGATCCTTCTTCATTTCCCTCTTCACCACCAATTCGTGCAACCAGATTGCTTCAAACAGCACCTCTGCCACCCTGTAGTGGGACTGAGTCCCTGGAGGGGGTTCAGCATCCTTTTACTGATACTTCACAGCTGAGGGTGACATATAATGTGTACCTTGCTGTTTATGCTGCAGCCCATGCCCTTCACAACCTTCTCTCCTGCCCCAACAGAGATAGCCCTCCCAGAAACAACAGCTCCACCTGCTCCTCTCCAAAACACATCAAGCCCATAGAGGTAAACACAATCATGAATATTACAACACTTCTCAGAGCATTTTACATTTTCACACATATTTCTCAAGATTTGATATTTTTAATAGGGACATAAAGCAGACAAATGAAAAATACACTAATATGTTAATGCACTTTTTAATGTCTTCAGCTGTTGCAGCACTTGAACAATGTGAACTTCATCACACCACAGGGTGAACTGTTATATTTTGAAGGGGGCGACATTCCAGCAAAGTATGATCTTATCAATTGGCAGAACACTGCTGAAGGTCCACTCAAACTTGTTCTGATTGGTCATGTGGATGGGTTTGACCTTCATCTTAATGAGTCAGCTATTTTGTGGAGCACAGGATCCAGTCAGGTGGTCAAGGAAAAATCTCTTAGGCCTATTCCAAATGTCAATTGAATTTTTGGTTAACAAGGTGCTATGTTCTTAAGAATTGGGTTTTGCCTGTTGTGTAGGTGCCAGCATCAGTGTGCAGTAACAGTTGTCCCCCAGGCACCCGGAAGGCCAACAGGAAAGGAGAACCGGTTTGCTGTTTTGACTGTATCCCATGTGCTGATGGGGAGATAAGCATTGCAGCTGGTGAGAAATAAAAAAAAAATCAAATGATGATCCTACATTTTCCCTGCAATTAACTGGTGATCAGTCTAGGATGTACCCTACCTCTTGTCCAGTGTCAGCTGGGATTCAGCATCCCCCGGCCCTCTAAGGAAGTTCCCATAAACAGATGATCCAGTCAGCACTGCAATAGCTGCACAGCCTTCCAATATGACTTTGTATATTGCTTTTAGCTCATTTACAGTTTTCACAAGTTTTTTCCATCCTTTTTTGTGTGTCTGTTTCTTCCAGGTTCTCTTCACTGTGAGCGCTGTCCATCTGAATTCTGGTCCAATGTTGAACAAACTGCTTGCATCCCTCGGCAGCTGGACTTCCTTTCCTTTAATGAAACCTTGGGCATTACCCTGACTACAGTGGCTGTGTCTGGTGCCACGGTGACAACAGCTGTGTTTGTGGTGTTTCTTTGTTACCGTCAAACACCTATGGTAAGAATAGAGAGGAGTGAAACAGAAAATTTGTTTTATGTATTCTACAATTCTTTCTTATTATTCTATCCATGAAAAAGCACTGTTTTGTTTGAGTGGTTACTTCTTTGTCTGTTGATCCGATTAAACTCCAGGTACGAGCCAACAATTCAGAGCTGAGCTTTCTGCTTCTTCTGTCTCTGAAGCTCTGCTTCCTGTGCTCACTGGTGTTCATTGGTCGTCCTGCAGTCTGGTCTTGTCGCTTCCAGCAGGCAGCATTTGGGATCAGCTTTGTACTTTGTGTTTCGTGCCTCCAAGTCAAGACAATAGTTGTTCTGGCAGCATTTCGCTCAGCTCGGCCTGGTGCTGAAGGCTTGATGAAGTGGTTTGGTCCCGGCCAGCAGAGAGGAAGTGTTTGTCTCTTTACTTGTATCCAGGTCAGAATTGTAGATTCACCTCTTTGATAAATCAGTAAAAATAAAAATAAATAAATCACCACGCCTTATAGCAAATTACATATATTAATCTGACATTATGGTTTTTGTCATTAAGGTTATCATCTGCACTATTTGGCTCTCACTCAGCCCCCCAGTGCCTCAAGTTGACTTGGATATCCCGGGGTTAAACGTCACCCTGGAGTGTGCCATGGCCTCTGTGGTGGGCTTCTCTCTGGTTCTGGGCTACATTGGCCTGTTGGCCTGCACCAGCCTCCTCTTGGCCTTTCTTGCACGGAAACTTCCTGATAACTTCAATGAGGCCAAATTGATCACGTTCAGCATGCTGATATTCTGTGCTGTTTGGGTGGCCTTTGTCCCTGCTTATGTTAGCTCCCCTGGAAAATATGCAGTTGCTGTAGAAATTTTTGCAATCCTGGCTTCTAGCTATGGTTTACTTTTCTGTATCTTTGCTCCAAAGTGTTTCATCATTCTCTTGAGGCCTGAGAGGAATACCAAGAAACACATGATGGCACGATAACAAAGAAAATTTACAATGCATTCTGTGAATACAATGACACCAATATTAATTTAAAAGCCAATGTATGTTATTATTATTTGCTTGTCAATTTGCATCCATTGAGTTTACTGATATAGTAGTATGTTGTATAAAAAAGATTTTCCTAGAATGGATACTGAAATTTAATTGAGACTCGAATGTTTGCAATTATTATGAGGATAAAAGTGTGCACAGCATAAGAAAAATAACTATTTTAATAAACATTAGTAAAAATAAATCTCAATATTTATGTATGTATGTATGTATGTATGTATGTATGTATGTATGTATGTATGTATTTATTTATTGTTGTGAAGGAACTGTTCTGCTAATATTACAGGTCACACCATGAATGTTGCACATGTTAGTTCTGATCGGGAGTGTACACTTCAGAATAGCTGGAAGAATTGCCATTTTGAGCAAATCTAGTTGGATTCACAGAAATGACAGAGAATACAGTAATAATAATTGATTGTATATATGTATAATTTAAAAGTATTTCAAACTTGGAGCCTAAAGTCACCAATGACTTCAAGTCAAGCTTAAAGGGTAGAATGACCTGGACGTAACATCCAGCTTCATCTTGTTAATGGTGTTTGTGTCAGATCAGAAAACTGATGTGGACCAAGAAAAACTTAAAAATCTTTGATGAACAAAAAACCTGCATCTATATAATGTAACAATATTAGATTTAAATAGAAATAATTCTCCAGCTTTCAAATAAATGGTATGATTGTTTTTGTTTTTATAAGCAAAAATACCTTCCCATACCTGCTTATCATGAGGACACCGGGTTGCAGGGGGAGCGTATCCCAGCTATCGTTAGATGAGAGGCAGGGTACACCCTGGACCAGATGCCAATCAGTCACAGGACTGACATTTAACGACTGACAACCACTGACACATTCACACCTAGGGGCAATTTAGAGTTGACAGTTGACCTAACCTGCATGTCTTTGGATTGTGGGAGGAAGCTAAGAGAACCCATGCAGGCACAGGTAGAACATGCCAACGCCACACAAAAGGGCTTGAATCCAGAACCCTCCAGTTGTGACGCAACAGTGCCAGTTATTACAGCTGACAACTGACAATGTATTTTTTATACTTATATTAATCTAAAGTAAGTAGTAGTAGATGCCTAGAAGCAATCAAGAGTGACCACTTAACATAAACTGAATGTTTTTGGGTTGCTGTAGAAAGCTGAAGTACATGGAGGAAACCGACAGAGGCACAGGGAGAACACGCAACCGACTTGTCATTCCTATTCATTCAGTAAATTAAAGTCAATGTCAATTTAGCATAGTTGTGACACTTATGTCAGTGTAGTGCTGCCACCCCATATAAAGGGCCACCAATGTCCTTCAGGCACTGAAACCTTCAAAGATATGGAAGAAGCAGGTCGGCCAGTCGGAGTAGATGCAGAAAAAAGTTAAATTTATTGACAAAAAATAATAATTCAACCAGACAAAAATTGAGCCCCAGAACTTAAACAAACTACT